>PVJD01012816.1:0-37511 GCA_004026545.1 Mormoops blainvillei | reverse complement strand
TCAGCAGGGTGACGCCCTGTTAAGCATAGTGCTTCTGCCAGAAGACAGCAACACCTGGTCTGGAGCGAGTCCATGAGGTGAAAATTAGTGAGTAATTATGCACTTTACACAGGATGGGTTGCTATAAGGAACCCTTTAAACAGACAATCTCTGGTGACCTTTAAATAAAATTCGATTTCCTCCCAGGGTGTGGTTAGGATTTAATAAGATGACCATGTTTCCATCAGATGCATTTTGGGATGGATTTCCTCCTGGAAACCACTAATCTCCTTTATGTCTCTATGGATTTGCCTATTCTGAGCATTTCACAGAAATGGAATCATATAATATGTGGCCTTTTATGTCTGGCTCTTTCACTTAGCATAATGTTTTCAAGGTCCATGCATGTGCCAGAACATCATTCCTTGGTGAAGTGGCATCTCCTTGTGGTTTTGATTTATATTCCCCTAATGCACACCTGGGATTTGGCCTCAAGTGTCTCAATTTCCAAATCGCTACTTTATCTATGATACCAAAGGACAAAGATGAGGAAAAATGTTTTGGAGGAGGAAAAGCATTTTCTCCCACCATTTTCTCCTATGGTGTCTAAGGGACACAGATTCGTTCAGGCCACTGTCTGGAAACTATATTGAACATAAGAGGGTGGGACAGTACGTTTTAGGCGCAAAAAGCTCAAACCACAATAGACTTAAGAAGGCAAGGGCAGGGAGGACTCTGTGGATGAAGAACCAGCTTATTTAAGTCGTAATAGTAAAAAACAAAACAAAAGCCATAGTAGTACCTAATGGAAAAGGGACATTCACATTACCAACAGAGTAACTGAGCACGGTGCCTGCCTCCCACTCCCTCCCTCCAGCCCCTCCCCCCGGCCACCTCTGCCTGGGCTGGGTCTGGCCCCTCGGGACCGGACGCGGGGGGGAAAAGTCAGCACTGAGAGCCACTGCGCTTGCGGCTGATCTTTCACAGGGTAATGCATCTCATCGCTCTGCAAGCGAGTACCAGCCGATTTAAGCCTTTTTCAAAGATCAGTTACCGCAGTTTTTAACCTTTGAATCCTTAGCGCCTGGTATATAATAGGCTTTCGATAAATGTTGGTTGAATTCACCCATTTATCCATTCAACAAATATTTATTCGGCATCTACTTAGTGCCAGATGCTGTTCTAGGCTTCAAGGATACAGTAGTGAATACAACAAATGAAAATTACCTGCTCTCATGAAGCATACTTTCTGGTGGATAAATGAATAAAGTTTATAAATATGTGTTTGAGATAATGAATATGATGGAAGTTTGGAAGCTTACATGCTACATAAAATAAAAAAATTATGTTCACAAAAAATAATAAGAGAGTTAAGCAGAGCATTGACTATGTGCCAGTCACTGTTCTAGATGAGGTATGTTTATTATGAATATATGTATAATATGCATGTGAATTATAGATATGAGGATTGAATGGAGTTTAATGTATTTACACACACACACACAAAAGGTCTGTTCAGAAAGTATCCAGCCACATACTATGAAAAAAAGACATTTATTGAATACGATACAAGATATAAGAAACCTTGTACATAGGACAATGACACCTCAGTCCCCTTCAAAGTAGGCGGCGTGGGACCTCACACAGTTCTCCCAATCACCATCAGTTGCCCCCTCGTGTTTTCCGGAATCTCATCGAAGATCTGAAATCTCTTCCCTTTCAAAGGTGATTTTAATTTTGTGAAAAGGCAGAAGCCACAGGACTCTGTATCTGGGCTGTAGGGGGCTGAGGCACCTGGGTGATTTGATGAGACGCGATGCATGAGTGGGTACATTGTTATGATGAAGCTGCCAATCACCAGTTGCCCATAGCTGCAGGTCTTCTCAATCATCCGAATAGTTTCCTTGGAGGAATGTTCAGGCTAAACACAAAATTTGATGCAGATTCATCGCTCTGCTCACTCAGTCATTCTGAGTGTGACGGCCATGAGTACACATACTCACTCAATGGCATCTACCACCCCCACTGACTAGTCCAATGAAGTCATCACTGTTCACGCGTACACATCCCAGTCCGATCTTCTGGGCTGCCAACTTATATTGCTGTCTTGCAAAACATTGTTGTTATATTAACAATGGCTGGGCTTTTTCTGGACAGACTATATATATATATATATTTACATATATGTGTATATATTTACATATATATGTGTATATATTTACATATATATGTAAAATCCTTTTTTAAATTTAATTATTTTTTTATTATTATTCTGTTACAGCTGTGCCAACTTTTCCTCCTTTGCCCTCCTCCACCCAGCCCATACCCTGTTCCCACAGTCAGTCCCCACACTGTTGTCCACGTCCAAGGTCATTCATACGCGTTCTTTGGTCCCTTCCTCAGAACAGCCCCCGGAGGCAGACGTCATTATTATCATCTCCACTTTATAGGTAGGAAACCTGAGGCGCAGGGTGATTGAATAACTTGCTCAGCATCCCATGGTGATTGGGCAAGAAAGATAGACTCTGGACCCGGGACTGTGGCCCTGGCACTTGCGCGCTTCACCATCATCGTGTGGCCTCTCTCAAAGGACCGGAAGCAGACATGAATGTGGCATGAGCTTGCTGACTGGTCTGAGTCCTGGCTGCCACAGCTTTTATTCATTGGGTCCACTCTGCTTGGTGTGGGCCTGGGATATTTGGGTTGGCTGACAGGCAGCTAGGACATTAGAGCAGAGGCAAGAATGTCCTACAGGACCCATTCTATCAATCTGTCCCCACAGGGCTATCCTCAGTCTGGGTGGCCCATGACATGGAACCTGACCCATGGCCTTGAACCTGACCCTCCCAGAGTACACTTCTTCCAGCTGCTCCTCTCCTAGGTGACTTTATAGGAAGCTGCACCCATTGCTGGCAGCTACTGAGTGACCTCATGGCAGTGGTAAGGGCTTAAGAGTCAGGGGCCTTACTTCTTGTGCCTACCGGGTCAGTGTCCCCAGGCTGGGCAGAGAGACCCCTGGAAGCTCTGGGAGGGAGGACGGCTAGGGCCAAGCAATTCACTGGGTTCGGTCCCATTTTCTCCCTGATCTGGGTGTGGGCAAAAACGAGGCCACATCCTAGCCCTGACAAGCTCAGGGGAGGCCTAGACGACAGGCCTTACAAACTCAGAGAATGAGAGCAGCCACATAGGAGGGTCTGCACATGAAAGTTCCTAACTAAAAGTGAGTCATGGCAGGTAGTCAAATTCCTTGACAAAGGTCAGTCTTTACCTTAACTGAGCCTGTCTATTGTCTTTGTGTATGTAAGATAACATACTTTTGAAATGTCAGAGTAATCTTCTTTTTGAGACCCCTCAGGGCACAGCCTCCCACGGTAGCACAAGGCCACTGAACCCCTCATTGTTGTCTTGTCCCCCAAATACCATCTCTGAGTGCTGTAAATGTTAACTATCCTGTACCAACCAATGTAAAAATAAGTGGTTCTTCGTTTTACTTTTTATCTAGTCCCAGAGATTTCCCTGCTTTGCTTTTTCCCACCTCCCTATAATCTACATATCCTCTAAAGGGAGAGTAGATTTCATGTAACTCTCCCTTCAGTCTCATCCTTTGATTCTAATGTATAAAATAAGTTGTAAAACGGCCATTGTCAGGAGCATTTTCCTCAATCCATTGAGATTTTGTTTCCCAGCCATCGTCATCAGTTTGGCTCGCATAAACTCTTTGAGACTTTTTCTTAGGCTGAGTGTTCTTTCGTTGACATGGGTGAGCTGTGAATGTCCTCTGGGTTTCTCCCTGTCGAGGGTAGGTGGTCCATCAAAGGCTGATCTCATCACCTTTGGTTCTGTGTGAGCTTAACCGTCGCTGGAAGTGCCTCTGAGCAGGAGTCAGGGTGGAGGAACATGCCATGGGCCCTCAGATCCCAAGAATCCAGGCTGCAGAGCTTCCTGCTAACAGATGATGGGTAGGGCTTGTCTAGTCTCATTCATGGCAGTACTCCAGTGCCTAGTCCAGATGGGTACACAGTAGGCACTTAGGGAGCATCTGTTGAATGGCAGGGCTATAAAGAAAAGTAAACCCTATTTAGTTCAACCCTCTCGTTGAACTGGCAGGAAACTGAGGCCCGACAAGGGGAAGTGGCTCAGCTAAGCCAGTATTTATAGCCAACAAATGGCAGAACCAGAGAACCAGGCCAGGCCTCCAGCAGTGCCTTTTAGAAGAGATGTTCTTTCCAGCACACCAGGTGGTCAAGATCTGCAGGATGCCCCTCCTAGAGGGAGCCCAAGCACAAAGTCCCCGCTTCTCCTTCTCTCCTACTCCCTCTGATCTCCAGGAACATCTGCTCATTAGCAGCCCAAATCGAACAGACGGGAGGCCTGGAGGAACAAGTTAACCTTTGCAGTTTAAAGTACTTTCACCGGAGGAGGGGAAGGAAGAGAAAGAACAGGAAAAGGAAATAATGACAATAATAGTGATGGCTATGACTTATTGAAGACCTACTGGGGGCCAGGCACTGGGAACAGCGCTCTTTACATGTATTATTTTTAATTCTTTAACATTCCTAAAACATATGGTCCATGGTCAAATGATCCTGGTTACTGCTGAAAACAAAGCAAATAATGGAAACTTTCTAAGCAGAATGGAAAACAATGTGGGTGGGCCCAGGTACCCCAGACAAGTGCTCAGGGGTCTAGTGCTCAACCCAGCAGAGGGGCCGGCAAGGCTGTCCCCGCCTTGCTTGTGGGCCGCTGTGGTCCTGGAGCCCGCAGCCCACAGCATGAGCTGTGCGGCCACGAGGTCTTGGGTTCTAATGCCGGCCGCACCACACGCAACCAAGTAGTTCCCTCGCACATTCTTAAAGTAAGCGGCTAAGGATATCTACCGCCCAGTAGTGTAGAGAGGATGAAATACATGTGCCAAAAAGGATCTGGAGTCCATAGCATGGCACACAGTAGGCATTTGGCAACTCTTAGTTCTCTTCTCTCTCCTACCTGCAAACCAGTGCCTACTTCCAAGAAAGATGATGGCCTTGCATCCTCTGTCCCCAAGGAATCAGTATTTTAATCAACAATGCTGAGAAATCACAGAACAGAGGTTCAAAAAAGTGCATCTCAAAAGGTAATGGGGGCATAATAAAACCTACTGAGTGTCAACTCGAGAAACTGAAATGTCCTGACATTTTTCAGCTGATATATGAACAAAACTTGAGAGAGACTTTTCCCAAATTTGGTAAAAAATTCTGAAGATATACATGACATTACCAATAAGAAGTTGTAAAGCTGAAGGTAACTTTTCTGAGCAATCAATGGTTAAAAAAATTGTAAAAATATATAATTGAGAGACTTGTAGTGGCAGAGGGACTTCCCCCAGGTAGCCCCTGAAGGGGCTTACAGATGCCTTAGCAATTGGGGCCAGTTTAGTGGGCACATCTTTGTCCTGTGCTGCCCCCTCCATAGCAGACCTGCTGTCTACACGGAGAGGGAGGTCGGGGAGATACTTGCCCAACAGTGGAACAGGAAGCCCTGACCTGCTGGCGACAGCCCCTCAGGGCTCAGCACGCCCCTGCACGTGCCATGCACGAAGCCTGGAGACAGAAGCGGGCCGTGGGGGTTGCTAGTTGGGAGTTTAAATTGCAGAAGGACACTGATGACCTCTGGCACCAGGGTAAGAGAGTGGAGTCCACTCCCCCAAGGGTGCTGCAGTGCCTCTCACCGCCTTGAGGATGTGGGGAGGAGGATGACAATGATAATTTCCTTCACTCTATGTTCCCCAGATGGGATGAGAAGAAATTCCATGCTTGAGATTAATGTTCTTTTCTCCCTTGCAGGATGGGGACTGAGAACAGATTGTTTGGTTTCAGAAAAGTACTAACAAAAAAAGAAAAAAGCAATGTTTCCTGCACCTGAGTGTTGGGGTAAAATTCCAATATGCTGCAGATGCATATTACCAGCACATTTAAGTGTAATATAATAATACTGTACCTGTACCATTTTATTTTTCCTTTAATGATACAGCTGAAGCCCCTTTACCTGATGCTCTCACTGCTGGATAAAGAGAAGGTTAAGAGGTAATTATAAAATTTATATATACATACTTTAAACTTTTATTCTAATTTAGAATACGTGAGCATATGTTAATCTGGCATTTTTAAAAACTTTTATATTACAGAAAATTTTAAACACATACAAAATAAGCAGACTAGCATTTTGTATATGGCATTCCATCACTCAGCTTCAGAAATTATTGAATCATGGCAAGTTTATTTCATCTGTATCTGTCCCCCCAAAACCGCTATTACATTGAAGCAAATTCCAAATGTATTTTTACTTAATCCCTAATATTTCAGTCTGCATCTGCTATGGACTAAATTGTCCTTTCAAAATTCCCACGTTGAAGCCCTTGACGCCACTGTGATGGTATTTGGAGATGGGGCCTTTGGGAGGTGTTCAGGGTTCGGGAAGGTCATGGTGAAATTAGTGCCTTTCTAAGACGAGACACCAGGAAGCTTGTTTTCTCTGTCTCTCCACCCACCTGTACAGAGGAATGGCCATGTGCGGACAGAGTAGGAAGGTGGCTATCTGTAACCCAAGGAGAGAGCTCTCACCAGGCACCAATATTTCAGGCCCCTCGATGTTGGACTTCCAGTTACCCAAACCGTGAGAAGTAAACTCCTGCTGTTAAAGTCACCCAGTCTGTGGTATTTTGTTATGGCAGCCCACACTTATTAACACAGCATCTCTAAAAGATAAGGATTCTTCAAAACGAACAAACATAACAACAATAGCATCATCACACCTACAAAACAGATCATCAAATATCAGCAGGCAAGCTTATGATGTGGGGCTAAGGCTCCCCTCTTGAGTGTGCCCCAGCTAGTTGGGTCCTATATTGCTTTAAAGCAAAAACCACATCTGTCATGTGCGGTTTCAGGTTTTTAATGTGGAATGAGAATTTAAAGGTATTTTGGAAGATATGAGAACTGAACTCACTCACCATCTTTTACAGCGACCTCACATTTTAGACATCAAGAAGCTCACATTCGTTGAGCATTTGCAAAGCACTCACTGTAGCTTTCACAGAAATGGCTCTCATTTCTGTGAAATTACTTAGTTTTTTGTAATATTTAGTTAAGAATTAACGATAGTAAGCACGACTGCCATAAATAGGTTTGAAAACAAACTCAGTTGATTCCTGTTAAAGATCCCACTCAACTTGTTGAGAAGGGCCTGGGAACACTGGAGGGCAGGCTGTGGTCGTCGCACAGTGTTTTGTGGAGGAACTAAGAGCGTTGAATGATTTGTTAAGAGTTCAGTAAAGACTGAACACAGGAGCTTCTTCTGCTCTATTATGTGTTTTGGAAATCTTTTTATATTAGCACAAGTGGCTCCACATCAGTCTTTTTATATACTTCATTGTATCCATTATACCACATGTTTTAACCCACATGTTTCTTATTGGTAGACATAGAAATTGTGTCTATTTTTTGTTTCTTCATTTTGCTTTTTTGCTAATATATAAAATGCTTCAATGAGCCTCCTTATTCATCATACCTTGATGTACTTTAACCCATATAGCTACAAGGTACCTTTCTTAGTGTGAATTGCTGTCAAATAAAAAAATATATATTTAAATTTTTTATTGATATTGCCAACTTGTTCTCCAAAATTGTTACACTAATTGATATTCCCACCAACAATATTTAAAAGTGTGTATTGCATACTCTCGCACCAAACTTTTTCATTTTGTACCAGTTTGATAAATAAAAAGTAGTATCTTACTGTTTTTATTTTAATTTATTTAATTTTGGGTGAACATGTGCATTTTTCATGTGTTTAAAATTTATTTAATTTTGAGTGAATTTGAACATTTTTCATGTTTTTAACTTATTTTTCTGTGAATCATAATTCATATCCTTTGCTCTGCTTGTCTTATTAAATACTTTAGTGAAACTTGATGAATCTGACCATATTTTCCCGTTGATTTTCCATGTATGACATAAATTCGCAATGAGGCCAACATGGCTGAATGTTCATCAGAAATGTGTACTCTCCCTTCCATTGTGTGGCCTTGCCCATGAGAAGGAGTTGCCAGCTAGGGGCTCCATTTCCCCACCACTTTTAGGGTACGTGGGGCCATGTGACAGAGTTCTGGCCAATGGGCTGCAAGCATGGATGATTCATTTTTATATTATTTCCATGTTGTTTACTTTCTAACCACACAGATTAAAATTTTTTTTATCATGGTCATTTTAAAAAAAAAAAGACTTTTGGATTTTGTGTTATGCTTGGAGAGAATCTTCCTATCCCAAGATTATTTTTAAAATCATACATATATCTTTGTGAAAATATATATACGTTAAAAAATATATATATATTTCTAGAGCTTTTAAAGTTTCCATTTTTATTAAAATTTTGTTTCATCTGTAATTTATTTCAGTGTGAGGTAAAAAATGGGTTTCCAGCTTAGTTGTTTTTTTCCCCTTAAATGGTTAGGCAGTCATTTCCATTCCATTTATTGAATAATCTATTTTTTAAGTCACTGATTTCACTTGTCTCTTTATCATATACCAAATCTCAATATGCATTTGGGTTTGTATACAGACTCTCTCCTGTTTTGTGAATTTGTTTATTTATTAGCACATTGTGCCAAGTGTTTTAGTTATTGTAGATTTACAATAAATACTGTAAAACATCTAATGAGGAAATCTATCTTCCCTTTCCCCCATCATTTTCCTGGCTATTCTCATACATCTATTTTTCCAGATAAGCTTTAGAATAAATTCATCTAGTCAAAGGAAATTACATTGATATTTTAACTGTATTGCTTTGAATGAGGAAAACAAATTTTTACAACACTGAAATTTTTCTATTTGATAATGTGTCTTTTAATTTATTCAAATATTATTAAAATTTCTCATGAAAACTTAAAACTTATTTTCATATAGACCCTGCATAGTTATTATGAAACATGTTCTTAGGTGTTTTATCTTTTTTCTTCTTATTAAAAAAGGGATCATTCCTTGCAGTATATTTTAAAATATATTTTATTGGTTTTGCTATTACAGTTGTCCCAGTTTTCTCCCTTTGCCCCGTTCCACCCAATATGCCCCATTCCCTCTGGAAATCTTACCCCCTGCCCCTTAGCTCATGTCCACGGGTCATACACATAAGTTCTTTGGCTACTCCATTTCCTATACTGTTCTTAACATCTCCCTGTCTATTCTGTACCTACCAATTTGTACTTCTTAATCCCTGCACCTTCTCCCCCATTCTTCCCCTTCCCCCTCCCAACTGATGACCCTCCAAATGATCTCCATATCTGTGATTCTGTTTCTGTTCTGCTTGTTTGCTTAGTTTGTATTTTAGATTCAATTGTTGATAGTTGTGAATTTATTGCCATTTTAATGTTTATAGTTTCGATCTTTTTCTTAGATAAGTCCCTCTAACGTTTCATGTAATAAGGGCTTGGTGATGATGAAACCCTTTAACTTTACTTTACTTGGGAAGCACTTTATCTGCCCTTCCATTCTAAATGATAGCTTTGCTGGATAGAGTAATCTTAGATGTAGGTCCTTGCCTTTCATGACTTTGAATACTTCTTTCCAGCCCCTTCTTGCCTGTAAGGTTTCTTTTGAGAAATCAGCTGACAGTCTTATGGGAACGCCTTTGTAGGTAGCTATTTTATTTTCTCTTGCTGCTTTTAAGACTCTCTCTATCTTTAACCTTTGGCATGTAATTATAATGTGTATTGGTGTGGTCCTCTTTAGGTCCATCTTGTTTGGGACTCTCTGTGCTTCCTGGACTTGTATGTATATTTCCTTCACTAAATTGGGGAAGTTTTCTTTCATTATTTTTTCAAATAAGTTTTAAATTTCTTGCTCTTTCTCTTCTTTTTGCACCCCTATTATATGAATGTTGGCATGTTTGAAGTTGTCCCAGAGGCTCCTTACCATATACTCTTTTTTTGTATTTTTTTTCCTCTCGATATTCTGATTAAATGTTTTTTTCTTCCTTATGTTCCAAATCATTGATTTGATTCTTGGCTTCATACACTCCACTGTTTATTCCCTGTAAATTTTTCATTATTTCACTTAGTGTAAACTTCATTTCTGCCTGGGTCTTTTTTATGTAGTTGAAGTACCCAATGGGTTTCTTGAGCATCCTAATAACCATTGTTTTGAACTCTGCATTTAATAGCTTGCTTATCTCCATTTCGTTTAGTTCTTTTTGTAGAGTTTTGTTCTGTTCTTTCATTTGGCCCATATTTCTTTGTCTCCTCATTTGCACAGACTCCCTGTGTTTGTTTCTGTATATTGGATAGAGTGGTTTGACTCTCTGTCTTAATAGCATGGTCTATTGTAGAAAAGTGCACCAGTAGGTTGGATGGGGTGGAGCCTTAGGTAATTGCCAGGGTGGGGCAACCTGTGTGAACCAGGTTGATGGCGTCTCAGATAAGTTGTCACTGCTCTGTGGCTCAGTGTTGGGGAGGGCTCAGAAAAGGGACAATGGCCTCTGCCTGGCCTCCGGTATTTTGTTTGGAGGAAGTTGTCCTCCTGCACTTGCCCCGATGCAGACACTTCAGTTTCTCCCCATATGTCACTGGTGCCCTTCCAGTTGCTGCACCAGCATTGGAACCCAGAGGGAGTGAGTCAGAGTCCTAAGTTCACTGTGGGCCATGTAAGAAGAGATACTTGAGAATCCTGCAGTTTCTTCTGCCCCAAACCCCCACTGGTTTTTACAGCCAGAAGTTATGAGGACTTATCTTTCTGGCACTGGAACTCTGGGCTGGGTGGTCTGGTGTGGGGCTGGAATTCTTCACTCCCAAGGTATCCCTCCTGATTTTTACTCACCATGCATGGGTGTGGGACGACCTGTTCCACATCTCCATGTCTCTGCCCCTCCTAACTGTATTAATGAATATGACTTCTTTAATTACTTGGTTGTTGGACTTCTGTACAGCTTGGTTTTCTGACTATTTTGAGTGATAGTTGTTTTGTAGTTTAGTTGTAATTTTTCCTGTGGTTGTGTGAGGAGGAGAACCATGTTTACCTATACCTCCATCTTGACCAGAAGTCTCTCAATAATATTTAATGAATAATTGGTGTCCTGCCCTTCACACTCACTCACACTACAGTGTATTTTCTAACTGGCTGTTGTTTGCATAGGAAGAAAACACCCAACTCAATTCTAATTTTTTCCCTAAAGTTTTTCAGTTGACTTGGATGCACTGTGTAATCATATTATCTGCAGATCATAATAAATCTGCTTCTTCCTTTGTAATATATCTACCTCTTTTTTCCTCCTTGTCTAATTGTATTGGCTTGCATTTCCAGCACAATGTTCAACAATGATACCGGTGGCAGATTCCTGCTCCTGAAGATCCTATGAGGGGGTCCACCACCATCTGTTGGCTACTATGAACCTCTATTAGAAAAAGGAGGGAGGATTTACTATGGGAGGCCTCTGAGCACATACAGTCCTTGCTAGAAAGACCACACTTCATATACCAGTAACCCCAGCCACTTTAGCCCGTGAAACCCACCTGTTCCATCCCTGGTAGCACTGATCACAAGGCATAGGATACCTGCACTGTCTGTCCCTTCCATGAGAATGGGAGCTTTTATAGCACAGACGCAGGTCCTTTGGTTCACTGCTGTTTCCCTTCAATCTAGTGACCTGCCTGTCACATAGGAAACATACAATCAACATATGGTCAATGGAATGACACAATCAGGGAGACTTTTGCTGTTTCCTATTAAAAATGTCCTTCCTGAGGTGGCAAGATGTTGGAGGAGTGAATGGAAGTCACACTGACCTCCTCCCAGGACTAATCTGGAATTACAACTAAATTGTGGAGAAATCACCCAGAACAAACAGCTGACCAATAGCAAGGGAGAAGCCTTATATTGTCGGACAGACGGAAGAATCAGTTCAGCACAACCTGACTGGTAAGGAGTGCGGCGGAGACACAAGAAGCCTGGCTGGGCACCCTCAGGTGGCAGTACCAGGGGGATATTTAAGCAGCCATTTGGAACCCCCTGAGAAGAGCGGGGTCTAAACCTAAGTGGAGATCCCCAGCCTACAGCACCAGAGCCCAAAAAGTACACAGATAACAGTCAGCTGAGAAAAGTGGCAGGATTGCTAGCTGCCAGAGATGGGCATCTAGAGAAGCAAAGAACCATTTAAAGGGCCAATGCATAAATTTTCATTTGCAGTCACTTAGCCTGGGCTCCAGCAAAGGCAGGGTCAGAGTGCGCTAGAGGCAACCGAAGAGAGACCTGAGAATAGCTGCAGGGATCCCGGTCCTGAGGCATTACCCATAAGGCAGCAGTCTTCTTGCTCAGGCAGACCACTCCCCTCCCAGCAGCAGCCTGAGGGGAAACAATAGCCCTGACCCCAGGAGGGATTCTGCCCCGCCCTATGGTGCTTAAACCTGACTGCTGAGTGCAGAGTGACTAGATTAACAACTGAAGGAGACAGGCATAGACAGTAGATCTCTGAAGTCTCAAACAGACTGCCTAAGGTCAGATGGGGTCAACATATGACATCACCAGAGGCAGGTCCAGAAAGAAAAAGTAGTGGTAAATGCTAGAGGCTACTGAGATGAAATCCACTGTGGTCTTCTCCATGATCTGCGATATTTTCTTTACTACATAGCTTTTTTACCTTTCATTTCTTGTCCATCAAGTTTCTGCATACTAAGACACTAGATTTTATACTATAGTTCATTTCTCTCCTTTCTTATAATAGCCTTGATCTCTTAAAAGCCTTATTAATACTGATTCATTTGCTATTGATAGTAGGATTGCAGGGGGCAGCTATTTTTGTGGAGGTGGGTTTGTTTCCTGGGCTTTGTGTCTTTGTCCTGGCAGCACCTGTGCAACACACAAAACATGGTGGGCAGAGTGACCCTCAGCCAACTAGCTGGAGGGAAGGACCCACCAAAGAATGACCAAACAACAATCAAAACCCAATTATTTCTAGAGAACCAACATAAATGGCATAAAAGGCATCTCAAGAGTATCAAGTTCAGGAGATCAAGGAGACTGCACCACTGAATCTCACAGGTTTTCTACCACAGAAGTTCACACCCCAAAGTCAGGAAGTCAAAACAGATCAATTTAAGTAGCAGAAGCAGAAAAACAAGAGTCTCACAAATAAAGGAAAGACAAAGAAGCATTCCCTAATCCAAAGGAAATAAGGAATCCCCAGAAAGAGTGCTAAATGAAATAGAGGCAAGTAAACTATTAGATATTAAGTTCAAAACAAGGGTTATACGGAAGCTTAATGAGCTCACTGAGAATTAGCAAAAACTACAGTGAAACTATGAGGAACTTACTGCAAACTGTGTCAGCATGAAAAAGGACATAGAAACTATCAATAAGAGACGAGAGGAAATGAAGAATACAATTTCTGAATTGAAGAACACAGTAGAAGGAATCAAAAGCAGGCTAGATGAAGCAGAGGATCAAATCAGCGAAAGGTAGAAAAAAGCTCCCTGAAAGAGCAAGAAAATGAAAAAAGACTAAAAAAGAATGAAGGGGGGTTAAGGGAAATGCAGGACAACATGAAACATAATAATATATGTATAATAGGGATATTGGGAGGAGAAGAGGAGCAAGGGATAGAAAACCTGTTTGAAAAAGTAATAATGGAAAATTTCCCTAATTTGAGGAGAGAAAAAGTCATGCAAGTCCAGGAAGCACAGAGGGTTCCAATGAAGAGGAACCCAAAGAGGCCCACCACGAGACATGTCATAATTAAAATGGCAGATATCAAAGACAAAGAGAGAATCTTAAAGGCAGCAAGGGAGAAACAGGAAGTAACATACAGGGGAACCCTGATAAGGCTAGCAGCTGACTTCACAGAAACACTGCAAGCCAGAACGGAATGACAAGAAATATTCCAAGGAAAGAAAATCAAAGGCCTGTAACCAAGACTACTCTACCCAGCAAGGCCCTCAATTAAAATGGAAGGTGAAATAAAGAGTTTTTCAGACAAAAAAAGGCTAAAAGAATACACCTCCATCCAACCAGCATTGCAAGATATGCTGAAGGGACTACTTTAAGAAGATGTACAAAGAGTGAGAGAGAAAGGAACTCAGGTACAAAGCGAAAAAAATGAATAGGTACTTATCAATAATAGCCTTAAAGGTAAATGGATTAAATGCTCCAATCAAAAGACATAGGGTAGCTGAATGGATAAGAAAACATGACCCACACATATGCTGCCTACAAGAGACCCACCTCAGAACAAAAGACCTACACAAATGAAAGTAAAGGGTTGGAAAAAAATATTCCAAACAAATGGACAGGAAAAAAAACCAGGGTAGCAATACTTATATCAGACAAAATTGACTTCAAAACAAAGGCCATAAAAAGAAACCCAGAAGGACACTTCATAATACTCAAATGAAGAATTCATCAAGAAGGCATAAACATTGTAAACATATATGCACCCACATAGGAGCTCCCAAATATATAAAGAAAATCTTGGAGGACTTCAAGAAAGATATAGACAGCAACACACTTACACTACGGGATTTTAACACCCCACTGTCAAAAATGGATAGATCTTCCAAACAAAAATACCAACACAATACCAAGGATATTGTGGAACCGAATGATGTATTTGATCAAATGGACTTAACTGATTATATATATATATATATATATCCTTTCATCCCAAAGAAGAAAACTACACATTCTTTTCAAATGCACATGGAACAGTTTCAAAGATAGACCACATGATAGTACACGAAACAAGGCTCAACAAATTCAAGGGAATTAGAATCATAACAAGCATTTTCTTGCACCACAAGGGCTTGAAACTAGAAACTGATCTCAAAGAGAAAACTCAAAAACATTCAAACTCATGGAGATTGAATAGCATACTATTAAACAATGAATGGGTCAATAATGAGGTCAAGGAAGAATTCAAAAAGTTTCTGGAAACAAATGAAAATGAACATGCAACAGTCCAAAGCCTATGGGACACAGTGAAGGCAGACCTGAGAGGGAAGTTCATAGCAATACAGACCTACCAGAAAAAGATAGGAACAATTCAAATAAACAACTTTACCCCACATTTAGAAAACTGGAGAAACAACAACAAACAAAGTCCAGAGCGAGTAGAAGGAAGATCATATAATCAAGATCAGAGCAGCACTGAATGACATAGAGACTAAAAGAACAATTCAAAGGATCAATAAATCCAGGACCTAGTTCTTTGAAAACAGAAACAAAATTGACAAGCCTTTAAGAAGACTCAACAAGAAAAAAAGGGAGAGGACCAAAATAAATAAAATCAGAAATGAAAGAGGAGAAATTACAACTGATTCCACAGAAATACGAGGATTGCAAGAAATTACTATGAACAACTAAATGCCAAGCAATTTGAAAATATGGGTGAAATGGACAAATTTCTAGAAAAATATAACCTTCCAAAACTGAAGGAAGAAGAAGTAGAAAGCCTGAATAGACCAATAATGCTGGTGAAATTGAAGCAGGAATCAAAAAACTCCCAACACACAAAAGCCTTGGACTGGACTGTTTCACAGGAGAATTTTACAAACATTTAAGGAAAAGCTAACCCCTATCCTTCTCAGACTATTCCAAAAAATCCAAGAAGAGGGAAGACTCCCAAACTCTTTTTATGAGGCCAGCAGCATCCTAATCCCAACCCAGATAAAGACACAACAAAGAAAGAAAACTATAGGCCAATATTGCTGATGAACAAAAACCCTAAAATCCTCAACAAAATATTGGCAAACTGGATCCAGCAATACATTAAAAAGATCATACACCATGATCAAGTGGCATTCATCCCAGGGATGCAAGGTTGGTACAATATTCACAAATCAATAAATGTAATACATCACATACACAAAAGGAAAGACAAAAATCATATGATCATATCAATGGGTGTGGAAAAACCATTTGATAAGGTACAGCACCTGTTTATGATAAAAACACTATCAGTGTGGGAATAAAGGGGGCATACCTCAACATAATAAAGGCCATATATGAAAAACCTACAGCCAACATCATACTCGATGGGCAAAAACTAAAGGCTTTCCCACTAAATTGGGAACAAGACAAGGATGCCTGCTTTTACCACTTCTTTCCAACATAGTATTGGAAGTCCTAGCCACAATGATCTGACTAGAAAAATAAATAAAATGCATCTAAACTGGAAAGGAGGAAGTAAAACTGTCATTGTGTGCAGAAGACATGATAGTGTACACAGAAAACCCTATAGACTCCATCAAAAAACTACTCAACCTAATAAATGAATTTGACAAAACAGTGGGATACAAAGTCAATATCCAGAAATCAAAAGCATTTTTGTACACTGACAATGAAATATCAGCAACAGAAATAAGGGGAAAAAAATCCCATTTGCTATAACAACAAGAAAAGTAAATTACCCAGGAATAAACCTAACCAAGGAAGTAAAAGACCTCTACTCAGAAAACTACAGAATGCTGAATAAAAGAAATTAAGGAAGACACAAAAAATGGAAGCATATACTGTGTTCATGGCTTGTAAGAATTAACATCATCAAAATGTCCATACTACCCAAAGCAATATATAGATTCAATGAAATCCCTATTAAAATACCAATGACATACTTCACAGATATAGAACAAACATTTCAAAGACTTATGTGGAACCATAAGTGACCCCGACTAGGCATGGCAATTTTGAGAAAGAAGGACAAAGGAGGAGGGATCACAGTACCTGATATCAAACTATATTACAAGCCCACTGTAATCAAAACAGTTTGGCACTGGCATAAGAACAGATACATAGACCAATGGAACAAAATAGAGAGCCCAGAAATAAACCCATGTATCTATGATCAATTAATATTCTACAAAGGGGGAAGGAGCATTAAATGGAGTAAAATTAGCTTCTTTAACAAATGGTGTTGGGACATCTGGACAACTACATACAAAAAAATGAAATTCAGGCACCACCTTACACCACACACAAAAATAAATTCAAAGTGGATAAAAGACTTAAAGTCGCAACACCATAAAAGTCCTAGAGGAGAACATAGGCAGGAACATCTCAGATATTCCATCCAGCAATGTTTTCACTGATAAGTTCCCTAGAGCAAGAGACATGAAAGAAAAAATAAACAAATGGGACTTCATCAAATTAAAAAGCTTCTGCACGGCTAAAGAAAACATCAGCAAAATGAAAAAGGGACCAACCGCATGGGAAAATGTATTTGTCAATGATACCTTGGACAAGGGTTTGATCTCCAGACTATGTAAAGAACTCACACGACTCCACTCCAGGAAGACAAACAATCCAATTAAAAACTGGGCAAAGGACCTGGATACACATTTCTCCAAGAAGGACATACACAGGGCCCAGAGACACATGAAAGGATGCTCAACATCGCTAGCGGTCAGAGAGATGCAAATTAAAGCCACAATGAGATAGCACTTCACACCAGTCAGAATGACCATCATAAACAAATCAACAAATAACAAGTGCCATGAGATTGTGGAGAATAGGGAACCTTTTGCACTGTTGGTGGGAAAACTTTGAAATTTCCTCAGAAAACTAAAAATGGAACTGCCTTTTGACCCAGCAATTCCACTGCTGTGTTTATACCCTAAGAATCTGGAAACACCAATTCAAAAGAACCTATAGCAACACAATTTACAATAGCCACGTGTTGAAGCAACCTAAGTGCCCAACAGTAAATGAGTGGATCAAAAAACTATGGTACATTTACACAATGGAATGCTACGCAGCAGAAAGGAAGAAGGCTCTCCTATCCTTCGTGACAGCATGGATGGAACTGGAGAGCATTATGCTAAGTGAAGTTAGCCAGGCAGTGAAAGACAAATACCATATGATCTCATGTATAAGTGAAACCTAATCGACAAAGCAAACAAACAAGCAAAATATAACCAGGGACATTGAAATAAAGAACAAACTGATAGTAACCAGAAGGGAGGAGGTACTGGGGGAAAAGAAGGGAAAGGGTCACCAAGGAATGTGTATAAAAAACCCATGGACAAAGCCAAAGGGGGAAGGATGGAGGGTCGAGGTGGGAGATGGTGGGGCAGGGGAAAGCGGTGTCGGGAAAATGGAGACAACTGTACCTGAACAACAATTTAAAAAAATGTACTTCCTAATAACTGTCGCTCACATTTTTACAGCCTTTCTGGTAAAAAGCCCTTTCGTATGCATCATCTTGCTTTACTCTCTCATTGAAAACTCTGTAAAATTTTCTTTCTTGATTCTTTTACAGATAAAGAAAAAGAGGATCAGAGAAGTTAAATGAGTGGCTCAAGATGGTTCAGCTAACGGATGGCAGAGATTTAGCTGTGCTTTCTGGGCCTGTCCGTTGGACTGTGTGGCTACTAAGCTGACCGTCCCTTGGAAAGCGGCTCTGAAGATTTTCCATCTTGGTAATGAGATGTGACTTTTTAAAAAGCTGTTGGCTGAGGGGAAGACGGGAGTGAGTGAGGGAAGTTGTGCCCCTCGGAAGTTGCCACTGATTTTGCCCCTATGAGCAGAGGGTCGGTTTGAGTGAAAGGCTGGGCAGGTGGGGTATGGCTAGGGGTGGTGGGGGTGGGGGTGTGAGAGAGGTGACAGTGTGGACATTCCTCAACTCACTATGCAGATGAACAGGCCTAACCTCTGGTGCCTTGGAGCCTTAGGGACAGTGGTGCAATGTTGGGCCCTTGGAGCTCAGTCTGGTGGCCCTTCGGAGGGTAATAGACCTTTGGGCACTGGCCACTGGGTACTGGGGAGCCCTTCCCGCACACACAGTTCTATTCCAGCCACTTTGGGGTGACCCAGAAGAGAAAACAAGAGCACCCAGTCCTTCCCCTCAGGGTCTGACATTCCACAGGGAGAGAAATAATTTAGCACCTACTATACGTCACACCAGATGCTGGCCACCTCACATGTATCATATTTCATTTATTTTTCAGTACAACTCAGGAATGAGCTGTAATGATGTCTGTAAACAGAGTCTCAGGGAGTGAGAGTCACAAGGTCTCTGTGCTCATCAGTGTCCGAGCTGGAATTTCAACCTAAGGGCCTGCAGCACCCACGCCCTCCACCACCCTCCCACAGGAATGGGCGGTCTAATGCGTGTGAAGTATAGGGTGGCCGTGCTGGGTGAGTTGGAGGAGAAGGCGTGAATGGCCCCAGGGGACACAGCAGCGCCGGAGGGATGGGTAAACAGTTTGGTTTGGCAGTAAGAAGAGATGAGAGGGATTAAACCCAGGCCCCGTGTTAAAGGGTAATTTCTCAGTCAGCAATACTGAAGGCCATGCTCCCTGAACAGATGACCTTGGTGAAATGGTAATATAGTTTGGTTACTTTTTCACCTCCCTCCCTGAACCCGGACTGGTTTCTGATTCTAAGAGACCTTTCAATCAGCCAAGGGGCAAGTCTCTGCACCTCACCTCCATCCCACCCTGCCCCAAGGCACGTTCAGCTCCCCTCCTGTGCCTCTCTGGATATCTGCACTACTTAAGGGGTCCTCAGGGACCAGAAAGCCTCTCTGTGGAGAAGGAATTGGTACTGTGGGCAGTTGGGTGGTGTATAGGCTGGCAGGAGGGTCTCCTGGAATCCCTGACTGTCTAGGGGCCACCTTCTGTCTGCTCCCCAGTCCACACGGTGATCTGCAGATTCAGGAAGTTGGGGAGCTCAGTGGGTGTCCTTTTCTGCCTTGACGCTGACTCAGAGAGAGCACTGCTGGTGGCTTTTCCCATCACTGGCCCTAGGACAAGTCCTTCCAGTGTCACTGACTCCCCTCTCAACAAACAAAGTGGAGCAGTAATCCCAAGTGGCTGCCCGCCATTGGGCGACTCGATTTCACTATCAGGGTGGAAAATCTTCAGGGGTTATTATTTTCCAAAGAGCTGGCCACCTCCCACCCATCTCCATTAGTGGCTCCTTAAGAGGCAATCCAATATCTTGGTGAATATCACTTTGAAACCAAATCTGGTGTCCCCTGACTTGCCTTAATCCCTGTAAGCCTCCTGCCCATCACTCAGAGCTGACCCAGCACAGGCCCCCTGCCGCTAGATCCTACAGTGACTTGGCTTGGGAGGTGGGGTGGGATGAAAGTGGTGGCTGTTACTTATGGATGGAGTGTGAGGAACTAAATCTGAGACCACAGCCCATAGGCATTTGGGCCCCCTTCTCTCCTCAGAATGCCAGAAGCATTTAGAATGTGTATGTAACCTCCTTGCTTCCTGCTAAGGAGTATACCCTCCTTGGCTCCTTATTTTGGGGGCACTGAGCCTTCCCCCCCTAACTAGGTTACAAACTCTATGAGGACAAATGTTCTCCTGCTCTGTTACCCACTGTGCCTACTGCAGACCTGGCACGTAGTATGCCCTCAGGAAATATTGGTTAATTGGGAATTTTGGTTTTTCATCTCAAAGAATAATTCCTAGTTGCTTAAAAAATGCCGAAGAAAGCAAACTAGGGGAATTATAATCTGGAAATTGGTTATTTCTCACAAGACGTCTAAGAGTGCTTGCTCGTGTGCACATGTGTGTGCATGGGTGTGCTTGCCCTCAGCTAAACATGTGCTACTTAGGATCCACGGCAAAATTAGGCTCATTAAGAAGATACTTGCTGACCACCTGCATATGGGTGCATCCCCACAGTCCTAAAATTGTCCTCGTTTGAGATTCCTTTCTTCCTCACGCTGCGGCAAGTCCACAGCAATGACAGAGAGCTGAGGCTGGAAGGCCTAATGAGCTACAGGCTGAGAAATGGTATGATAGCATCTCGCAGATTGTAACTAACACACGGCCTCTATCGTGTCCTATCAGAGTTGTATCTTCTTGCTGATAAG
Organism: Mormoops blainvillei; assembly: GCA_004026545.1. Lineage (NCBI taxonomy): Eukaryota > Metazoa > Chordata > Mammalia > Chiroptera > Mormoopidae > Mormoops > Mormoops blainvillei. The sequence continues at coordinate 16,688 of PVJD01012816.1, read as the reverse complement.
TAATTCCCCCAAATAATCACTTGCCGTTCCACATTTCCTTGTGATGACTAATTGTGAAGAGTTCCTGCCTAGAAAGGCCACACAGAGCATTTTGGGGACAATTACATGGAACCAATAGCTGCCGGGCACAGTTACCTGGACTTTAATATGTGGCGAGTGAGACCAAGTGAGGGGAATGAGGCTTTGGCCAGCCGTTCGGATAGCACCTGCCCAGGGCTGCTGGCTTCATAATGGGTTTTCTGTAGCGCTCATATGTTGCCCTAGAGTAGAAGAACAGAGTGCTCAGCAGGAGTATTCGAAAGAACTTAAATTGCTTTTTTCTTAAATAATACTAGTCGTGATTATCTGTAGAAAAATCAGAAAATAGAGATAAACAACAAAACTATTACCAATTACCAACATCTTGTCATAATTGTTGTCCATCATTATCACCACTATAACCATCACCATCATCTCCGTCACCAGTGTCACCACTGCCACCATCATCACCACCACCACCACCACCACCACCACATCGTCATCAAGAATTTCTACCATTTAGGAGCTTATATTCATTCTACAAACTTGCTTGGCACCTTAATTTTGTTATCTCTAGATCTAACAAAAATCTTCACAGGAGGGTAACTATAGTTCCATTTTATAGATGAGAAAACTGAGACCCACACCTGTCTTCACACGCTTCACACAAAGCAATAGCTGGCAAAGGTGGAATTTCAATTTGGGCCTGTGTGTCTGAAATCTGTGCATATACTGCCATGCGTGTTTCTCTCCTCATCTTTCAGATGGGATAATTACACCTTTTCTCTCCTGGCTGCCATAAAAGGTTGCTGTGAGAGTTGAATCAGAGACTAGAGGTAAAAGCTTTGCAAATAGTAAAGTTCAGTACAGAGCTAGGGCTTTTAGGCAGTGTTTGGCATCTAGCCAGATACCATGCACAGCTGCCAAGTAAGTGAACAATATTCACTGAACAGTGTTTAATTGAGTCTCATTGAGAAGCCGGGCCCGGGAGGATCTGTACAGTTTTCTCCCAGGTTAGGAGAAGGACGGGAGAGGAGCAAAGCTAGGAGTGTAGGCATGGACATCATGAGTTGAGAAGAAAGAGAATAACTTGATAGATTAGAACAGAGATTGTTCTGGGGTGTAGGAATAAACTGATCCTTCCCATCAGTTACTCCAATTAAATCTTCATTCAAAATCAAAACAGTGTGCTTAACATGCAACTGCAGCATCAAAGGAAGCTCCTTAGCCCCTCTTGCAACCAGGTTGTCAGCTTATATAACAATTCTAGAGCCACTGCGGATGCCGAAGAAGAGGATAGGTGTAAGTTTGAAGGTGTGGGGTGAGCTCCGTTAAGGGCCTGAGTGTGAGAGATGGACCGAGCCAGATCTGGACCAGTGCTCTCTCTGATTCTGCCAGTTGGCCTCTCAGCTTTCAATCTGCTTCTGTCTCTGCCTGCCTCACTGCCTTTTTCGCCTGCCTTTCATTCTGACCCTTGACTTTAGGAAACATGTTCAGTTCAAAAGCTTTGGCCCTCCTGTGTGTGTGTGAGTGTTGAAATCAGGAACTGGTTCTCATATTGAAAGGCAGAGGTAAAGAGGCCCTGACATCCTAAATGTCCACGCAGGGCACCAGCCAAGTGCCCAGCCAGCGTTGGACGCTGAGTGCCTTTCCCATGTTGGAAGTCCTGATGGCAACCTGAGAAATTAATTGAAGTTCTGTTGGGCAACTCTCCATGAAGGCACCTCTCCAGCCCCCTGTGGCTTCTGCATTTGTCATTTGTCTTGGAAGATCACCAAGCCAGGAGTAGAGTTTAACCAAAAGTAGGTAGAATTGACTCATAAGAACCAACTCAGGCAGTTGCTACCATCCAAAACAGAAAAGAAAAGGTGGATTAGGGAGGGAAATTGGGCAGAATGAATGGAGATGGTATGCTCTGGGAGGGGACACGGCTGGTTGTGTGCAGCCACACATGTCCTCCAGCTGGGGCCAAGACAAGATGCAGAGCCTGAACTTGACCTCCACATCCACACATTGTGATGGTGAATTCTCCCAGGCCCCAAGTGTCCTGGCCTGCAAGAATAACCAGGCTGATGATATAATGGAGGACTATTCACACTGATCAGGCATCTTGCCGTTGGCTGCGTGGTCCTGTGTGGGTAGTGGACTGGGAGAAATAGAGAGCCAGTGACTGCTTTTCTTCTCATAGTTGTGTGGTGGCACCCATAGAGGGGACGCCAGTGGCCATGAACTTTCTTGGTGCTTTGTTCCGTGTGTCAAAGGCTGCTCCTGCCTTCATTCTTGAAATTGCTTCTGGGCTCAGCGGAGAAGGGCGTAGTGACGTGGTATTTGCTCTGGAGAGGTTTTTCGAAGTAAAGAGTGATGTGGGGAGCATAGAGAGTTGATGGAGGAGATATTCTCAATGGAAAAGAATGAAGATTTAGGAAATGAAGCTGTTGAGTTGCAACAATGAGCAAGTAGTTGGATAATTTTAGCTAAAAAAAATCACACAGGTCAAAAAAAACATGCACATTCTCTAATTGGAGTTCAACACCAGCTTATGAACCACTGTCTATTAACAGGTCTTAATGCCGAAGTCGTTGCTCCCCCACAGGCTCTGGCGTTCACAGGGATTTCCAGGGGAAGCAAGAACTGCGGCTTTCAGTGCCTCCTTCCTGTTTTTTCGCATGTTGCCTCTGCATTCCATCCTGCGCTGTGGCCACGTTATCACCGGCATGTGAGAGACAGCTCTCATGGGATGTGGCCCCTAGAATGTGTTGTTCAAAGTCTTCCTATCACAGCTAAACTCTCCACCTACAAATAGCAAAGGTGGCTTTGAGAGGACATTGTGAGCCTCCTTACTTGGATGGGCTCACATGGTGAACCTCAGAAATGCTAATTAAAGAGCAGACTCCCCAGGGATTCATCTGTGAAGCCCTATCACGTCCTGGCATCCTTTGGACCAGGGCTAACCCAGCTGACAGTCCAGTATGGGTGCCCTCACGGATCTCCACTCTGGAGTCAGAACTGGGGAGCCATTTCTTTGAGCCTGTGACCCCAGGAATCCCTTATTTTTCATCCCATTCTCTCAGTCTCTGTGTCCATCACATTCTACATACTCCTTAGCTGCATTCCATCTCCTTTCATTGTACAGGCACTGCTCTCTCCTTGCCTCCCTTGTTTCAGTCTATAAGCCCTTGATGAGGATCTAGAAACCAAATTTTATGAAGAATGTCTGAAGAGTGGTGGTATTGAAGAAGGTGGGGTGCTGGGAAGAGCCATTATTGCTCTCTTTGATGTACTGATGTGTGTCTACATCTGGAAGAGTAATCAGATGAGGGTGGCTCAAGGGATAGGATTAAGATCCACGGATGAGAGCTGAGGGGGACAGACTCAGGTCCATAGAAGAAAATTAGCAGCTCTAGAGTTAGGAGCTGAGTGCCCACTCAAGCAGCTGATCCTAGAGGAAGTTTATCTATCATCATCATATTTTTTAATCCTCCCCTGAGGATACGTTTATTGATTTGAGAGAGGGAGGGAGAGAGAGAAAGAGAGAGATCAATGTGAGAGAGAAACATGGATTTGTTGTCTCTTGTACATACCCTGACCAGGGATCGAACATACAACCCAGGTATGTGCCGTGACCGGGAATCAAACTCGCAACCCTTTGGTGTATGGGGCAATGCTCCAACTAGCTGAGCCACCTGACCAGGGCTCCATTGTCATCACCTGCATCATCAGCATCAGCATGACCACGTACTAGCACTTGCCGGGAGCCAGATCCCTCTGCTCGGCACCTTACCTGCACGATCAGTCAGTGTCCCTTCTACTTACTCCCACTTTCTCTTCTCTTGCAGCCTTACCAACCCTATCTCCCAACGCCCCTAACTTTGGTCCTCATGAGATCTGGAACACGGGACAAGGCTGGAGAGTCAGGGGAGAGGCAGTCCTGGTAGGGAGGTGCCTATAGAACTGCAGGGCTTAGAAAACGAAGTACTTGCCCGACGCAAAAATAAATTCATCCTTGTGTATCTGACAACTAGGCCTCATCCTTAGTGAAGTAAGCGGATAAATGTAACAACCCCACACATCATGAGACATATCATCACCTCTACCTCTCACCCCACATGGAAAGCTGTGCAGAGAAATGAGTTGTTCACAAGTTTATGTGAAATTTAAAGATTTTGGTTTCCTTTTCCAGGGCACTTTTTAAATAGCAGGCTGATCTCTCATAATACAATGAAAGTCTTTGCCCCTTATTATTGAAAGGGTATTGTGGTTCTGAAAGAACTGGGAGTGTTTCAGACAACTTGGCAGGAATCTCGATTCCTTCAAACCATGCCACATGGACAGAGGAGGGTGGCTAGAAGGGGCAGGGGTGCTATTGTTTAATGGGTGCAGAGCTTCAGTTCACGATGACGCAACAGCTCCAGAGCTGGACTGTGGTAGTGGGTGCACAACATTGTGAATGTAACCAATTCCGTTGAATCGCACATGAAAATGGTTTCGATGGTCAAAGAATGGAAAAGGAACGGTGGCCAGGCATAACGTTTGGTGATATGGTGAGGAACTAGCAGAAGGAATGAGGAAAAGTATTCTGAGGGGTTGCTTCCTCTGTGTGTTGCTGGAGGGGGTGCACAATGGTACTGCTCCGATGGGGAGCAGCTGGCAATATCGATCAGGGTGGCAGATGCTCATGCCCTGAGTCAATGATCTCGCTCTGGGAGTTCATCCCAGGGGCGTGCCTGCTCCTGCCCAAAATCATGATGGACGAGGGTCTTCCCTGCAGCAGCGTCAAGAAACATGGGAGAGTGGCCTTGGAAAAGGCCCAAGGGTGCGCCCAGAGTGGGCTACCTAAAGAAACTGAGATAGCACTCTTCCATGGAATGCAATGTAGGGTGTGCGTGTATGTGTGTGTGTGTGTGAGAGAACGAGCGAGAGAGAGAGAATGTCCTATATGGTAACATGGAAAAACTCCATCGGATCTGTCCGTAGTGAAGACTTCTGTAAGGTAAAAACATCAAAGAGCAGAATAGTGTAAATAGAATGCCACCTTTGTGTAAGAAAGGGGGGAAGGCTGAATACAGGTGCACTGTATATCATAAAAGAACACTGGAGAATACATAAGAGACTCAGTGGCTGCCTGAAAGGGCAGCTGTGAGAAAGGGGGCTGGTGGACAGAGGCAGGCTGGGAGGTAGGCTTCTGCTATATATTTGTATATTGTTTTGTTTTGATATTTTTAGCCACATGAATAATTTACCTTGTCAGGTTTTCTTTCAAAAAATGCCTAGGAATGCCGTTTGCAAACTCTAACACACCATATAGCTATAAGGGATTGATAGTGAGAAAACAATAATACTCTAACAGCTACCACTTCTCAAGTTCACCAGAGGCTGGACGTTCACTGAATACTTTATATTTATGATCTCCTTTGATCACCGCACAGCCTTACGGGCATAACGATCTTCATGTTTTATAGATGGGAAAACTTGCAATCAGGAGGAGTTAAGTAGATTGCCCAAGACCACTCTTGTAGAAAGCCACAGAGCTGAGATTTGAACCCAGAACTGTCTGCTGTCACACTTCCCTTCATGCCGTTGCCCTGTGGTAGATGTGTTGGATGGGAGCTTTCTTTATTATCCGCACTGCCGGCGCGACCCTGGCACTGACGCGGCCATTTTCCAAGGAAAGCGAAACATGTTAGCCTTTTTCTTGTGCCATTCTTGGGAAAAACCAAACACGTGGACACCGCCAGTCTGCCTCAGGCCTCGTGGTTATTCTGTTTTCAGGAGGTCTTTTGGATTGCGATTTTCCGGGGCTATCCAGATGAGTGCCATGATTAGGCATTATGCTTCCTTGCAGTTGCTCCTAGCCTTCCTGAAACATGCGCCGAGGACCTCCACGGCCTTGGAGGGAGCCCAGAAGATGGTTTTTATGGAACACATCTTTAAACTGGTTAACGAGTTAGGAATAACTCGGCAAAGGCAGCGATACACACATGTATGCACAACAGAGCCTTTTCCCGTTGTTCACGCAACATCACAGCTGAAACCTGCAAGGAGGGCTGGGTAACTCCATGGCCCCAGAAGAGGCCCAACAGTCAAATGGAAACTCGGTTGTAATAATAATTAGATCACAGGGTATTTAAAAACAGCGTCCAGGGGCAGAACCGCAGGCTCCATCTTTATTTTACTCCAAAGAAGGGACCCCAAGTTGAGAAGGAAAAGTGCTGGCATTTGGCAACTGAAATGTCAGGCTACATTTCCCAGGGCACAGATCTGCCACTAGGATCCCCCAGAAGGGAGGAGAAGCCTTTTAAAAAGATTCCATCCAGGGAGTTTGCAGCTTGCGAGTGCCCAGCCTAAGTGAAGCCCAAACAGCCCTTTTCCAGCACCGGGGCTTGATGATTTGTCTCTCCCACAACAGTTTATACATTTTTAAGTTAATGGTGCTCTGTGTCCAGAGAGTGAGGCAACTGACGTACAAACCCTTCCCAGGAGGGGTGAGTTACAGGATGTCCTGTGGAAACTGAAGGACCAGTTTGTCTCATGATAAATGACCTTGTGCTATGTTTTATGTTTTTATAATTTTTAAAATCTCAGCTGAGTTCCCACAGCCAGCCAAGCATGTTTGGATGGAGCATTGGAATGGGAAGAAGAAAAAGTAGTGATTTTTATTGTTTTGTTTGTCACGACCAGCAGCGAAGGTATCTCAGAACACCATCTCCCTCAGGCCACCTCATTGCCCAGGCTCTGAGCGCGAGGCCACAGTTCAAGTCTCCCACAGTTCGAGGCGCTACATCAAGTCCCCTCTCAGAGTTTGGTGGGGACGTGACTTTTCCTCTCAGTGATGGATTATGTTGAACACCAATGAGGCTGTCTACAGTGACGTCAAGGGTGACAGGTGCCATGATGGGTGGGAAGGACTTTGAGAGTCCAGCCCCTGAAACTAGATACTCTGTCTGACCATGTCAACAGGGGCTTCCATCAGAAGGCTTGGAAGCACCATCTCCTGCGCGGGCCTCAGAGGCTGCTCAGCTGTGGGTTGGCAGCGAGGCCCGAGGTCTTCCCGGTCAGTGGCTCATTGGTAGTGGCTCTCCCATTGGCCTATGCTGTGGGTGGTTTCTCTTTCCCAGAGCAACTTTCAGGAAACCCGCCAGTGAGATGCTGCTCCTGCGGAGTTTGTGGAGCTCACGTAGAGAGTTCGCAGCCTGCTTCCTGGCAGCTCTTTGAAGGAATTTCTCCCCATATCCCTAGAGTTGAGAAGTCACTGTAGAGGCACGGTTGCATCTGAATGTTCTTACTCTCTCCCAAAATGTTTCTAGGATCGCGGAGAGAATTCACCTCTCTCGATGGTCATGTTTGATCTCAGGTAGCTATCGGTAACAGCCCCAAATTCTCCTTCTTGTGCCGCACTGTGGGCTAACCAGGCAGGCCAAAGCCTGTGCATCACCTGGGGTACCTACTTCTCCCTGGGATGGGCTGCAGATCATCTCCAACAGGACCCAGGTTACTTTCAGCTGGGATCAGATGCAGGAGAGTCTTGTTCAACAGGCACAACTGAGAGATGAGTGGAGACGGTGAGCCGGCTCTAAGAATTTATTTATGTTTCACTGTACAGAGGGCCGAGCTCTCCCACTCTTTCCTTCCACTGAAGCAGTGTAGGTCGGTGTCTCTGCTTTGGGGGAGGCAGATCTGACAGCAGCAGCTCTACAGAATCAGGAATATTGGCTTCCCACATAGGCGACTGTTCCCTCATACCCATTGATCCTATAATGCAGGCTTTCTCAACACTACTGGCATTTTGGACCAGATAATTCTTTGTTGTCAGAGGCTGTTCTGTGCATTGAAATATGATTAGCAGTGGTCCTGGCTTCTACCTACTAGATGCTCATAGCATCTCCCCCGATGTAACAACCAAAAATATGTCCAGGCATTGCCACATGTCCCTGGTAAAGTCACCCTGGTTGAGAACCGCTGCTCTAGAGATACCAGCCTGTGTAGAGTTCACTATACCAGTCACTCTACATGCATTTGGGTCTTTGTTTATGTTCCTACCACCAGGGATGCTTCCCTCCTTCTCAGGTCTTTGTTAGAAAATACCTGATCTTTCCACTGAGACTGTCTCTCATGGGAGATCTTCCCTTTCTTCCCCCTCCTGCCAGTGTTCCCACAGGGCCTCTGCATGGCTCTGCCGTGGCTTTGACCATGTTGGAGTGGTCATTGCTTGTGTGTCTTTCTTGAGCTCCTAGAAATCCAGGACAGGGTCTTACTCTACTTTGCATCCCCGGTGTCCAGCAGAGTACCTGGTACACAGCAGGCACTGAACTGAGCAGGATCCCTATAGCCAGTAGCAGACTATGGGGTGCATCCTCTCCTGAGGGTTGGCATATTGTGACCACTTAAGATGGTTACACGTGAACCCGCCCCAATGTCCGCAAGTTAATTAAATAGCATGCCAGTACTATCTCTTGGGGGTAAGAAGTTCTCCTCCACTCTCTCTGGGGCTGTTCTGAAACCCTAGAGATTCATGGATGCTCTTCAGGAGGTCTGCAGAGTTACTGAAAGTTTTGTGTATACAGGAAAACAGGCATTGATGTTTTTCCCTCTGGTGATGAAATCCCACAGGCTTCATAAATTCTCCAAATGGATCTAAGAGTCAAAAACTATTAAAATTAAAAAGCTTCTGCATGGCTAAAGAAACCATCATCAAAATGAAAAGGGAACAAACTGTGTGGGAAAACATATTTGCCAACGACACCTCTGACAAGGGTTTGATCTCCAAAATGTATAAAGAACTCACACGACTCCACTCTAGGAAGACAAACAATCCAATTAAAAAATGGGCAAAGGACCTGAACAGACACTTCTCCAAGGAGAACATACAGAGGGCCCAGAGACACATGAAAGGGTGCTCAACATCACTAGCCATCAGAGAGATGCAAATGAAAACCACAATGAGATGCTACCTCACACTGTCAGAATGGCCATCAAAAACAAATCAACAAACAACAAGTGCTGGCAGGGTTGTGGAGAAAAGGGAGCCCTAGTGCACTGTTGGTGGGAATGCAGGCTGGTGCAGCCAGTGTGGAAAACAGTTTGGAATTCCCTCAAAAAACTAAAAATGGAACTACCTTTCGATTCAGTGATTCCACTGCTGGGATTTTACCCTAAGAATCTTGAAACACCAATTCAAAAGAACCTATGCATCCCTATGTTTATACCAGCATTATTTACAATAGCCAAGTGCTAGAAACAGCCTAAGTGTCCATCAGTAAATGAGTGGATCAAACAACTGTGGTACATTCACACAGTGGAATACTACGCAGCAGAAAGGCATCCATGTTGCCTTTCACGACAGCATGGATGGAACTGGAAAGTATTATGCTAAGTGAAATAAATCAGTTGGTGGAAGACAAATACCATGTGACCTCACCTATAAGAGAAACCTAATGAAAAAAACGAATGAGGAAAATAGAACCAGAGGCATGGAAACAAGGAACAGACTGACAGCCGCCAGAGAGCGGGGGTTGGGGGAGAAAGGGGGAAACAAGGGGAAGGGTCTGGTCAAGGAACATGTATAAAACAGCTAAACTGCTTTCTTTTGATTAGAATTTTTCTGGTACACCTTTCCCCAGTCCTTTACTTTGAACTTATCTGGGTTCTTAAATTATAGCTACGCTTCTGGGAAATAGCACATTCCTAAACAATTTAAATTCAATGAGGTAATGCTTTTTGTTTTTTGAAACCTATGGGTTGACTCTTTTTGCTTTTACTGTAATTTTAGATATGTTTGAATACAGTCAACCATTTTCTTTTATTATTTCTGTTTACCCTATTTTTCTGCCCACCTTTTTGACTGCTTTATTTCTGTCTTCCTTTCTCTTTAATTTGGGAGCTATCGATTTTATTTTTCTTCTTTCATTGGTTCCTTCTAATATCTCACCATATTACTTGACTTAATCTCAAGTTAATTCTTACCTCTGCCCTCTCACAAACAGTCTAAGAATCTTCATATGCTTAACCCTGCTTATTGTCTTTGTCTAACACGCCATGGTATCTAGTATTTTGGTTCCATCTTATTTGGTAATACCCAAATTTATCATCAACACTACTGTTGTTTTAGAAATCAGTGCTTGTCCAGTATTGCCCATAGGGTAATCAGTATCTTTGTTCATCAAAGCTGCTTCTTCATTACTCCCTTCGGGCTCAGTTCCTCACGCCCTGAAGTTTATCCTCGATAAACTTTGATAAACTTTCAGGGAGAGTCTGTTGGTGATGGACTCTTTTGGCTTCCACGTGTCTAAAAACATGGTATTTCATCGCCATGATTGAGTCACGGTGCCGTTCAGCAGAGGATGCTAGGCTGACGGTAATTTTCATTTGAAGATCTTGTTCTGACCCTGGTTTCAGTTTTGCTGCAGAGAAGCCTGTTGACTGTCGTTCCTCTGTAGGTCATTTCTCTTTCTGTCTTTTGCTTTTAATATTTTAGTCTTTGACTTTGGTGAATTATACTTTCTGTACAAGGCCTCTATAGGTGGGTTTTTATTTACCCTGGTTAGAACTTGTGCTTCCTGAATTCTTGTTTTCCATCATTCTCAGCCATGACCTCTTTGAATATATCATCTCTCCCCATTCTCTGTCATTTTTTCTGGAACTCTCCTCAGGTATACTATCTGATCGACAGTCTCATTCTACCTGTTGTGCCTGCCATGCCAATGCTCCTATTTCTATCATTTTATTTTTGTATAGTACATTCTGGGTATATTTCTCAGGTTTATTTCTATTTGCCTAATTCTTATAGTCCAACCAAGTCTGATTTGCTCTTTGTCCTACTCAGTGAGTTTTAAAATTTTAGTGACTATTAAAATTTTTTTTTACCATAAGGTTTTCTTGGGTTCTTTCCCAAATCTGCTTGTTTTTGTTCTATTTTGTCCCCCTGCCACTTTTCTGTTTCCTTCTTTTATACTTTTAATAATTTAAAGTTACTAATTTTATGTTCTTTTTCAAATTGTTCATTTACCTGAAGTTCTCAGCAGTCCTATCTGACCTCGCTTTCCTTCCACCCGCTGACATAGGTGTGTGATGCACTTCTCTTTTCATGGGCTTTGAAACTTTGAATTGTGAGTTTACATTCAGCAAGGTTTTATCTCCGGGAATCCTTCCCATCCGAGTTGAGTGTATCTGTATCTGTATCTGTATGTGTATCTATGTCTTCTTTAAAAAATGTCTGCATTCTCAGCAATTAATATATTTTCATGTGCATGTTAGATGCCCAACAGACTTGTGCCTTTGCTGATGATATTAACAACCTATAAAAAGATGGTTAAATCTCCTAGCTCCCCTTCTGGGAAGTGGACCTATTTCTCTAGCACAGCGCCTCCAAGTATACTGAGTCTGTGAGGTTTTCTTGTTGAGACATACATTCTTGGGACAAGAGAATGTGCGGCCTTGGGAGAAGAAATGGATAAAGATTCTGGAAAGGGGGAAGAAGGGATGGAACATCCGGAGTCCCAGAAGGAGGAGAGGCAACACTAAGCAGCAAGTCAAGATGAGCAAGCAAGGATGCAGTCATTCCTGGGTTGAGGTACGGAAACAAAGACAAGGATAATGTGGTGGTAGACCACAGGGGTGGAGGGAGGTGTCTTACATGCCGCAGGGCATGGAGACCCTGCTATAGTGAGAATAGGTTTATATAACCACGTTTCTGTCCTTATTAGCAATAACAAAGGACAGTAATAGGCCAAGACTTACCATGTACCAGATATTATGTTAAGAGCTTTATCTGAGTTCTTTTATTCTATTCTAAAACTTCATTGAGGAGGTACTTTTATTCTCTCTAATATTCAGATCAGGAAACTGAAATTCAAGAAGCTAAGAAACTTAACCCACACCAACGGCCAGAGAGAAGAGCAGAGCTGAAACTTGAACCCAGCCCCGCTGAACTCCAGAGCAGGGGCATGCAGTCACTTCAGGCTGAACTAGCACTTTCACGGGATAGGATGTAAATTCCTTTCCTACGTGCACGTGCAGCAGCTTCTCTAGAGCCCCCGCAGCAGCGGCGGGAGAGTTGCTGTGGATGGGGATACTCCGTTTATTAAAACTGTCGATAGCACAGAGCGCCCGGCAGCTGGTGGGTGCTTAACAAATATTGGCCTAATAAATAAATCATTGTTTTTCCTTTGTAGGGTTGAGAAGCTGGGCCCTGGGGAAGTGGAATAGGGCATGTTAGGTTGAAATGTCTCCTTTTTAGCGTCTCCCTTGGCTTGAATGCCCTGTGTAGTCAGCTAGAGAGACCAGTGCCCTGGTCACTGTCGTGGCAAGGAGGCTGGGCTGGGTGGGGTTCTCGACCGGCAGGTCATGTTGAGGAGTCACCACCTGGGTCCCTGGGCCTTCTCCCAGCTGGGTGGCAGTTTCTAGATATTGTTCCTCCTGAGTCCTATTAATATCAGTCCCCATCTTGGTGATAAGAACAGAATACATAATGAAGGCATTCCTCCCTGTCGCACCTCCTGCACACGCAGCGCAGGCTCATCCCCAGCCAACGCAAGCGCAGAGACTTTAGAGGCCTGGAGTGTCCATGCCGTAGGGTGACCAGCCCATGGTATGCAGGCAGGTGCAGCGTCTCAGGCAGCTGTTCTCCCTGGGAAAGGAGGCAGCCCGGAGCGACAGGAGCTTGCCGAATGGGGGTGGTGGAAGGCTAACCTGCCAGGAATTTGCCCCCAGGAATCTGTGTCTGTCCTTTATATGGGAAATGATTTGTTTCTCACTGCTGAAGCGTGGGAAGCCCTTATATTATGGCTGCAGCCTGCCGGTGCTTTGGCAGGGATGGGCAGTGCCCAGAAGAGGCCCACGACTGGGGCTGCTGCGTGTCTTGCATCTGCCTGTCTCTCTGGTCCCCTTAGCTCCCTCTTTCTCTCTGTTTCTCCTCCCGCCCCCTCTTTTTTAACTTTTCACTTCGCTTCTTCCCTGTGCTTCCCTGCTCACCCAGTTTCTCCCCAGTGCCTCACACTCGTTTCTGTGAACTTTTCCATAGTTCCGTGCACCTCCCAACACCTTCCTGAGCTCAAAGGCGTAGCGTGATACCCAGTCCTGCCATTCTCCCTCCCCGCCAGGCCTTGAAAAGGCCCTGGCTTGCCTACAACCCCAGGGCTCATTTCACAGGGGTTCTTCAAAGCTCCCTATGGGCCTCAGGCTGGGCCCGGGTTCTGGGGACAGGCTGGGGAGCCAGACTGGCTGATACCTGCTGAGTTTAAAGTCTCCCACTGAGGGGCCACTCCTTGACCAGCTGGGATGCCAGCCCATGCAGGGGGCACAGAGACCCAGGTACCACAGAGGTGAAAACCCTGGGTGCCTGCCATCCTCCAGGGGGACTTCTGAGACCACCTGGTGTTAGGGTCACAATGGGGGACCCATGGGGCTCAGAGACCTAGATTAACACTTTAAAGAAAGGTCAGCAGGAAAGGGTTTCTGAGACCTGCCAGGAGCAGAAGGCGTGCAGTGAGGGAAGTCCACCGCCCCCTGAGTCCCCAACAGGCCCATCTGCTGGCCAGGTGGCATCTGAGAGGAAAAAAGGCACTGGACAAGGAAGGGGGAAGAGCTAGAGTCCAACTTCAGTGCAGACCCTGGGGAGCAGAGTTCTGGCATGTTACTTAATATCTCTAAAGCCTCATTTTTCCTGCCTTCTCTAAAGAAAAAGTTAGACAAAATGACCCCTAAAGTCCTTTGAGCTCTAGAGTTATGATGGCCCAGGGATGGGGGCAGAGGCTGGGTGACCAGTGACGGTGCTACTGCCCACTAACGTGTGAAGAGGCCTCACGACAAACACCAGCTCTTTTTGTAACATTTGCCAAATTTCTCCCGTGAGCAATGGGAGTTCAGGCCTCAGGCTTTGAGTCGACAACGCCAACTTCTGATTCGTAACATCGACTTTAATCACTGTGTCTACACTTGCCTTCTCCTCCTTATTGACTTATATCCATTTTAATTTGGTTTATTATCATTTATTCATCTTCTTTCTATTTGTGGCATTGCTGGTTTTCCATGAAGGTCGTGTTCTAGAATTGCCCTTCGAAATAAATTTGAGTAAATAAGTCAACTGGAGACAAATACTGAGCAAGTAATACTAGAGGCATCATGATGATATGATAAAAACTGTGAAGGCAATCTAAGAACTTGGGAAATGTTTGTATTAAATTTGGGGCCATGTAAAGTGCCCCTCGAGGTCCCAGACCTCATCAGTGGGTACCTGTGACCCTTAGCTCCTTCATGCTGCTTCTCTGCCTGTCACTTCAGCTCCCAGGCAGTGCCGATGACACCGGGGCCTCCCTGGAAGACCCGTGGGAGAGAGAGCAGCATGAGCCCTCGGGCCAATGCGACCTGGGGATGCATTCTGTTCCGTCTTTAGATTTGTCCTTACTCCAATGGTCTTCCCATTGCACTTACTGAGAGGCCATTTAATGGGCCACCGGATTATGAACCATGGAATTTCTACACTAAAGATAAAGGGGCTGGAATTCCCATCTGTGCCATTGTGCTTTAGGCAGAGTACATATTAGCTTCTGAAATAAAAACCACTTATGCATACCAACTAATCTGTCTCAGCATAGTGTCACCAAGACAGATCTTGATTGAAGAGCAAGAACAAATCAAACAAAAAGCTTTAAGTCTAATACTATCCATCATCCAGGGAGTTCCCAGGGACGTTAGGGCAGCTTGTGGGTTACTTTGTTCGACTTACACCTTTCGAATTCGTTATAAGGAGGGAGGAACAAAATGAGATGTATAGATAACCAAAATGATGTTTTGTGCACACCTCCAATCCAGCATAGCACCTTGCAGAAAATGCATTCAGCATCAGCAGCCTCAGATGTCCTGGGGCTCCCTGAGGCTTTTGGAAAGCAAAGGCTCAGCCTCATGCCCCACTGTGTCTAACAGTCTGCCCTGGCCAGCTGCACAGTGCCAGGTGTCTTTCTCAAAGTGTCCAAGGCTTGTGTTCACATAAGCTCAAGGCAGAGGTGCCCAGCCAGGGTGGAAGAGCAGATGATGTTTGGGAGTGGATGCTCCCGAACATCAGTGGCTCCAGCACTGGGAGGAACCACAGGTCATCCCTCTCCATGTTTGGACTTGCTAGAACAGCCAGGCAATTGGAACAGCTCTCCTCTGGATTAGGACAGCCATGCAAAGTCCACTGGGAAAAATCCTTTTGGCAGCAGGCTCGGGGACTCACTTAGGTCCTGCCCAGGGGTGGGGAGCTACCTCTTCTTGTCGTCAGGTGGTACTCCTAGGTGGTATTCAGTCATTCTGGAAATTCACCAGTGTTCCTCTCATGAAACGTGGCAAGCCCTTTTTGTAAAGACGTTGAATAAACTTTCTTCTTGAACTCTACAGCCAGTTCATTGGGTTGTGTTTCCTTTATAGCTTATTCTTCTGCAACTCCGAGGATATTGCTAGGTTGGGTTTTCATCTTGTTTTGAAAAAATATTGCAAAAGCAGGATTTTTTGGTTTCACACAGATAGCTTTACCTCTCATAATTTTTTAAAACCATTAAATCACCTCATCTTTGGGAGGCATAAGGCTTGGGAACTGTGGACAGACACTAAAGCTGAAGGTCTTTAACTTCAAGGGAGGGCGGTTGTCAGTGTGAAAGGAAGGCGCCCTGCTTTGGATAACATTATGCCAAAAGCAGGCACCAAGGGAGCAAGTTGAAATCAGGAACCAACAAAAACGCCCGAGAGCCCCAGAGATGTCTGAGCTGGGGCTTGTCTCTTCTTACCATCAAGAGGGCTTATGAATGGGAAAGACGGTCTCCGCGCTGTCCTTGTTTGCAAATGTGGCAAAAGCTACAAGTCAGAGGCAGGATGAAGCTTCTTGACTCGCCCGCACAGTCGCTTTTATGTAGTCATTGAGGGCTAGACCGCCTGGACCGAGAGCCAGAGTGGTTGCAAAAATGAAGCCGGGGATCCTCTAAGAAAAGGATTTGAAAGTCTGTTGGTCTGGAAATCAGAACAACATGTTGGGTAGTCCTGAGGAGAACCTCTTCCTCTTTGGTTTCTTCTTTGCCCACCAGTAAGAAAGGGTGGGCTAATTTTTGCCCTGCCTACCTCCCAGAGGCAAATTCCATAGTACCGCTGTGCTGGTAGGGCAACACTGATCACAGAGCTGAAAGGGAGATGGGAATGTGCAGAACAGTTATCCTGGGAGTCCTGTGGAACACAAGTGGAATTGAATTCCACCCAGGGCACAGTCCGTGACTTAGGCCTACTTTGATCTACCACAGATGTAGTTTAGGGGAACGAAGATCATGCTCTTGCAAGTTCGTTGGCCCTGGGGACAAGGACTGGGGAGGATATGGCGGGACCACAGACACCATTTTCCCCAAAGGCACTAGCTTTGATGTGTTAGAAAAGGGGCGAATTTTTCTGTCGGTGCCATGTCCTGGTCCTGGCCCACACATTCTTCACTCAGAACTGGTTAATGTGAGGTTGGTGTTTTGGGGCAAGGCTGGGAGGTATCCCACAGCCAGGTTGGCTCACACGTGCACCCTTTCTGGAAAACAGGTACCGGGGCGAGTATGTCAGAGTATCAGTGGAAACCTTGTTCAGGACATTGTCTCAACTATTAATCACTTACACATACTTTTAGGAGTTATTTAGAAAGACGTTAAATTTCAGAATAACCTAAATGTCAG
>PVJD01012815.1:0-37527 GCA_004026545.1 Mormoops blainvillei | reverse complement strand
TTCCTTTGCTGCTAGGTGAGACCACATAATTGAGTTCTAGCCAATGAAATGTAAGTGGGGGAGCACTCTATGTGCTTCCATCATTCTTCCATCTGGCTCCTTAAAATGAGTTTGTGAAGGCTAGAGCTCGCACGGCCATCCAGGATCATGAGATGAACTTGAAGAAGGAAGTTGTGAGCTAAGAAGGTAGAAACTGGGTCCCTAACAACTGTGGAGCCCTAGACTAAACGAGAAATATAAATGTATTTTATTCAAAACCACTGTTATTTGGTGTTTTCTATAAGTCAAACCTAATTCTAACTGCTATATTGATAGCTAAGACTGCAGGGGAAAATCTAAACTATAGCAACAATTTCAATAAGTATGAATGGGACACTACCACGATGAGTGTAAAAGACAAAGACTCTCAGAGCAGGTTTTTAAAGCCAGTGATACGTCATTTATAACAGGCTCACTTACAACAAAGGACCAACAGATTAAAAATAAGGCAAGGGCTCTTGTCTTGAGTCTTTGGATAGAATTCAGCACATCCATGAACTTGGAAGGAAAAAAAAGTCTTTATTTTCACTAACCTCTAATTAAAATGTAGCATTCCTGTCCTTTATACATGTTGGCAAGTCACAGAAGTTATAAGCAGTACCTGTGACTTTTTCACCTATAAAAATCATAAATATTTTCGCATCTCCTTGTTGCATTATCCCTAAATATCTTTTACCCCTGTCACTACTTCAAAATCACAGCAGTTATATTTAGGCCTCTTGTTAGATCTTATTATTTAATACATTAATTTAAAAGTACATATAAAATAATATCACAAATATCTTAACTATTCTGATAACTATTTCAGTATAATTGGTTTGCGTTGTAAGTCTATGCATTTGAAAACATTGATTTGAAAAGGGGCTCATAGACCTCACCAGGCTCCCAAAGGCATCTATGGGCCAGTAAAGGCTAAGAATTACTAAAATAAAGGGACCCATGGGCTATAAACATTAATATCAGGAAAAAAAGATATGAGTTTTTTTTAAATCATGAGAAACAAAAAGGAACATCATATATTAAAACAATAAACAATAAATCAAAAGTACAAAGTCTGTCTGGAAAAAGTCTAGCCATTGTTAATATAACGAGAACGGTTTGTGTGACATTGATGTAACCTGGCAGCCAAGGAGAGTGGACTGGAATGCACATGTGTAAACAATCCAGTGAAGCAGGGATACTTCACTGTACTGGTCGCTGAGGGCAGTAGACGCCATTTTGCGAGCATGTGCACTGTGTGGCCATCGCATTTGAAATGAGCGAGCAGAGCAACGAGTCTGCGTTAATTTTGTGTTAAGCTTGAACATTCCCCCACGGAAACTATTCAGGTGATTCAGAAGCCTGCAGCTGGGGCGACTGGTGACTGGCGGCTTCATCATGACAGTGCACCATTCATGCATCACGTCTCATGCAGAGTTTTTGGGGAAACGTTAAATCACCCAGGTGATTCAGGTCCCCTACGGCCCAGATTTGGTGCCCTGCAATTTCTGTGTTTTCCCAAAACTAAAATCACGTTTGAAAGGGAAGAGATTTCAGACCATCGATAAGACTTGGGAAAATACTACAGTGTAGCTGATGGTGACTGGGAGAACTGTGTGAGGTCCCAAGGTGCCTACTTTGAAGGGGACTAAGGTGTCATTGTCCTATGTACGTTTCTTGTATCTTCTTCAATAAATGTCTCTATTTTTCATATTACATGGCTGGATACCTTCTGGACAGGCCTCATATATAATGATGACAAACATATTTGTATCTAACAATTTAGCTTTAAAAATATAAAGCAACAACTGATAAGAATACATGAAAATATCATACACACACACACACACACACACATAAAGTGAGCAGCTGAGTTGATTTTACCCCTCTTGTATTTAATAAATAAATTAAACACAAATAAGAAAGGCAATGTTTCTGAAGAGTATGATTAATAAGTTCTAGATATCATATAGAACTTTATGCCCACACAAATTTTTCTGTACCTATGGAACATACACAAAGATCAACAATGTGCTAAGTCACAGAAAAAGACTGAAATATTATGTTTTTCAAATATAATAGAATATCATATATAACCTTGTGTCAACACTTTTGAAAATGTAGATGAAGCTAACAAATTTTTAAATACACACAACTAGTTTATTAAAATTAGCTCAGAAGCAATAGAAAACCTGAAAATCTCAATAGCTCTACAATATTTAAAGAAATTAAATTGATAATTTAATTTTTTTTCTTAAAGGAAGACATAAGGCTTGGGATGATTTTTCAGGAAAATTCTTCCAAAACATTGAGGAATAGATTATTCCAACCTCATGTAATTCCTACAGAGGCCAGATAAGAGTTTCCAGAGGGTATTGAAAAAACATGATTTTAAAACATGTATAGAAGATCAAAGGCCCAAGGGGGTGGGGGAAGGGCAAGGGTACTTGGCCTCAAAAATCAATGCTTATTATGAAGTTATGATAATAAAGACAGCTGTGGTATGGGTGTAGAAATGAAAATATCACCAATAGAATATAACAGTGAGTTCAAAACCTCACTTATACATAAATTTAAAATTCGACACAGCTGGCATTGTGAATAATAGCTAGAGAAAGGAAGGGATATTTGATTGGTGGTGCTGGATGTTTGGACATCCATAGGGATCCCTACCTCATACCAGAATCGATAAAAACTAATTCCAGATGAATGAGAGGTTTAAAAGTGAAAGAACAAAAACTTTTCGGAAAATAGGGTCATATGAATCCTCTCACGGATACATGTGAGAGTGTCTCTGTTTGCCTAGATCACTGGACCGCTAGGCACAGGCACCCCTAATCCCCCAGGTCCTGCGGCATCACTCTCCAGAAGACTCTACTGGTT
Organism: Mormoops blainvillei; assembly: GCA_004026545.1. Classification (NCBI taxonomy): domain Eukaryota; kingdom Metazoa; phylum Chordata; class Mammalia; order Chiroptera; family Mormoopidae; genus Mormoops; species Mormoops blainvillei. The sequence goes on along the minus strand of PVJD01012815.1, from coordinate 34,626 downwards.
TGACATCCCATCAGCAGTACATGAGGTTTCCAGTCTCCCCTTGTTTTAACCAACAGCTATCATCATTCTGCTTTCTCCTTTCTGCTGTTCTGATGGGTATAGAGAGACATCTTGTCTCAAGTTCACTTCAGTGACTGTAAGAAGGTTGGGCAAGTACTTTCTGGAAATTTCTGCTTCCCTTTCTGTAGATTGCTTATTCATATCCTTTGTCCATCTTGCTGCAGAGTTTATTGTCCTGTGCTTGTTAATCTGCCATGAGTTCTCTACGTAGTCAATATACTATTCATTTGCTATTGTTCCAGCCATTAAAAAGGGTTTTTCCTTTCAGTCTTTTAGCCTTCCACTGTCTTCGTCTACAAAGTTCTTACTTGAACAAAACTCCTTGATTTTCACATGATCAAGTTTGAAGACCTGAATATTTATGGAGTTCTTTCCACCTCCATTTCTTCTGTAAAATACCTGTTCTAGTCTCCTGCCTACTGTCCTGTTAAGATGCCTGTCTTGCCCTGACTGGCATGGCTCATTTGTTTGGGCATCATTCCGCAAAGCCAAGAGTCACCGGTTCAATCCCTGGTCAGGGCACATGCCTGGGTTGCGGGTTCAGTCCCCACTCGGGGCATGTGCAAGAGGCAACTGATCAACGTTTCTCTCTCACACTGAAGTTTTTCTCCTTTTCTTCCTCCTTCCAGTCTCCTCTCTCTATAAATAAATAAATAAATAAAGCTTGTCTTTTTCTAACTGATTTTAAACATTCTTGATATATTACGGATCTGAATCCCTCTAGGGCCTGATAACTCCCCAACATTTCTAGCCTACCCTCTGCATGGGCTGAGCACACTCCTGTGCCAAGGGTAAGCTTAAGGTAGGAGAGCCATGGGTATGTCCAGGGTCTATCCACTAAAGCTGGAGTTGACCTCTGGGTGGCTCAGCATGTAGGAGAGACACTGACAGTATTCACTGTGCCCATTGTATTAGTTTCCTATGCTACAACCACAGCAAACTGGGCGGCTTAAAACAATGGAAATTTATTTTCAGAGACAGAAGCTGAAAGTCCAAAATCAGTGGGTCAGCAGGGTTGGTTCCTTCTGAGGTCAATGAGGGAGACTCTGTTGCATGCATGCCAGCTACCTTCTAGTGATAGCCAGCAAGCCCAGCATCCCTTGGCTGGCAGATGCATTACTGCGCCTTCGCATACCTTCTCCCTGCATCTCTGCGTCTTCTCATGACCATCTTCTTATATGGACACCAGTCATATTGGATTAAGGGCCCATTCTACTCCTGTCTGGCCTCCCCTTAACCAATTACATTGAAAATGACCCTATTTCTAAATTAGGTCATATCCTGAGGTACTGGAGGTTAAGATTTCAATATTTTTTTTTAGGTTTTATTTATTGATTTTAGAGAGAGGGGAAGGGAGGGAGAACGAGAGGGAGAGAAACATCAACGTGAGAAAGAAACATCAATCAGTTGCCTTTCACGTGCCCCAACGGGGGACCTGGCCCATAGCCCAGGCATGTGCCCTGACCAGGAATCAAACCGGCAAGCTTTTGGTTCACAGGCCAGCATTCAATCCACTTATCCACACCAGCCAGAGCAAGACTGCAACATTGCTTTCTTTTTTGTTTTTTGTTTTTAGACAGAGGGGAAGGGAGGGGGGAAGAGAGGGAGAGAAACATCAGTGTGCGGTTGCCTCTCATGCACCCCCTACCGGGGACCTGGCCCGCAACCCAGGTATGTGCCCTGACTGGGGAATCAAACCAATGACGCTTTAGTTCGCAGGCCAACGGTCAATCCACCAAGCTACACCACCTGGGGCAGATTCCAACATTTCTTTTGGGGTGGAGACACTATTCAATCCATAACACCCACCTTGTTCACTATGAACATCTACCCATCATTTAAGATTTGTGGGGAAGGAAAAAAAATTCCTTCTACCTTTCTAGTTTCTTTCAGCTAGTAGTCTAATAATTAAATCAACATGAGACACATCAACAAGAGAAAAATAACCAAATTCAATTACATATGTACCTACCGGAACCCCACATACATGACAGAGTCAGAGACCCCACATACATGAGAGATTCAGAGACAAACAAGAAAAATGAGATATATATGACATCTGGAGTTAAGGAATAAAGTTAGGCACCTGTGGCTTCCAAAGGGAGGAGGATCGTTCGCCGATGATCAGTGATTAGGTGTTTGCCCTGCCTTAGAGACAGGTCATAAAAAGTTATTTCTGGTGATAACTTTTATTATGCACAAGGTCCCACATTTAAATTCTTTAAGGGAAAGGTTCAAGTCTCTCTGGAGCTCGCAGCATCTTAATTGCCATCAGCTAAAAATAATCCACGTGCCAAAGTAGCGCATCTTGGGGAGGCCTATTCTGAACCCCTTGAGACTCCCCTCAGCCTCCTGCAATCTGGGAAGATTTTTCCAACAACCAACCCATCACTCCCTCCAGACAATTAGTTTTCAGTATTGCCATGGGACCCCACACCTCATCAGGTGTCATGGGTATTTTCTACTTGTCTATTGACTTGTCTGTCCACTTTGAATTCCTCGAATGCAGGTATCATGTCTCATTCACCTCTGATTCACCTATATCCCACACAGGACCTGGCACAGAGTATGAGTGTTCATGATAACAGGAGCTAACATGTGTTGAACATTTACCATGCACCAGTCACTGTGATCTTTACATGTATTCTCTCGTTTGATTTTTACAACTATCCTAGGAAGTAGTGTCTTCTTCTAGGTGCCACAGAAACAAAACTCAGACACGTTTAAGCGAGAAGTGAATGTATTGGCCCAATGAAAGGAGAGTCTAGAAGTGTACCTTCAGAAATGGTTGGATCCAGATGCTCAGAGGGAAATCAGGATTCTTTCCCCCTCATCTCTGCTTCTCTCTACCTGGCTTCATTTTGCAAGCAGGGTCCCTCGACCCAGAGCACAAGCTAGCTGTCAGCAACAGTCTCATTCTCTTAGTTTAGCAACCACAGTGAGGAAAACCAACACTTCCACTGACTCGGTAGAGAAGTGAGGTCTCTGACTGGTCATTTTGTGTCCAATGCCTCTACCCAACAGGGTGTGAAAGCATGGAGAGTGAGCGACAGCCCACCAGAAGGTCTCCCCTAAAGAAGCCAAAAGAAAAGAAATGAGAAACCTGCCTGAGCAGAAGAAAACTCTCGTCATGAGCCACTATGATTCGGGTTAGCGCTGTCCCACTGTTACATAAATGAGGAAAGGCAGGCACAGAGTGGTGTGCTAACTTGCCTAGTGCCCGGGTGGTAATGAGAGGATTTACCCTCCTCGGTCTATGCCAAGGCCTGCACCCCTTGTGTGTCCGTTACACCAGCTCCCCACACATTCTGGGTCGGGCGACAGCCCAGGATTCAGATGGAGGCAAACTCAGGTTTGAGATCTACTTCCGATCGCCATGAGCCCAAGTGTTCTCATCAGTAAAATATGGGTAGTACTATTGCCAATATCTACCTTAGGGCGAAGGTTGCATGAAATAACTCAAATCATGCACTTAGCTCAGCCCCTACATGTGGAAAGATCTCAATCAGAGTGAGCTATTATTATGAGTAACTATTCACTGAATGAGTGAGCAAATGAGTGGTATCTGAGCTCTTACATGGGGACCCTGGGTGGTTCTCCTCACAGAGGAAAGACCCTGGGGATGGGGATGGGGAGGGCTTCGTGGCCTTGACAATCTCCACCACCACTCAAAACACCCTCTTTGGATATTCCTGTTCTTTGAGTTGGGCAATGAATTTCGTAATTTTATGCAGAGTGGAGATTAAAGCATGTTTAGAAAATGTTACGGTTATTGATCAATAGCTTAGCTTTAAGCGAGTTTCCAGACCCACTCTCCTCTTCTATCCCGGTGGTCCAAGCCCCTTCTTTAAGGATTCTAGAACCACTGTTACCTCTCAGGCTCCGCACCTCTGGGTTTGCAATGGGCACTCTCCCCATTTATGAACACTTGCAGGTATAGAGTATGAAGGTGCCAAGAGCCATAATTAGCCTGGCGATGACCAAAGTCCTCCTGGCACTATGGAGCCGAGGAGTTCAGCTCCAGGCCTGCACAGGGCTGGCTAAACTGGCATGAGTCAAGACAGGATCAGGAGACAAGAGCAGGATTGCTTGTTGAGGTGTCTCACCCTCAACCCTCTTCCCAGTTGTCATTATACTTGGTCCCCAAAAGCTTTAGAATTATTCCCATGTCGAGTGGGCACACATGGTCCCAGGACACCCTTTACTTTTTCTCCTGGAGCCTTGGGGGAGGGGCCTTTGGAAGGTCTGGGCAGTGCAGGAATAGGGGCGGGGTCATCCCCCCCAACACACCTTTTCTCTGCCAGCCCTGCCGCAGACCCAGGAAACTGGTCTAGATGCCAAAGGTACAGGAAGAAAATGCAACAGCGGGGGAGAAACCAGTTGCCTCCTCCCCCTAGGTGTGAGGAAAGAATGAAATAGGGTTGGGAGGGGAGGAGGAAATGAGGCCAACTCGCCCAACTCTACACAGTCCTAGCTGAGTCTCTATGTGGCTGAAAGCTCCAGGCCCCGGATACAAGAGCCAGACTGTAGGACACAGAGATGTCAGCAAACAGGACACGGAGACGTTGCCGCATTTCCCCCAAACCACTATTCTTCCCCTTTCCCTTTCCCCCTCCCCTCCCCCTTCTCCACCCCGACCCAAGCCGTCAGAGAAAGCACTGATTCACTCCTGCTTATTGGGGGTCTGGGAACATCTGGGTGCCTCTGGACACCCTAACTAGTGTTCCGATCTTGCTGTGTATTCCTAGCCAAGTCACTGAATGACAATAATCCGATTTCCATGGAGTCACAAAGAGTGCCCATGTCATGACGTCCCAGGGTCCTCCAACCATGTTCACTGTACACACATTATCTCATTCAGTCCTAACAACAACTCCGCAAGATGCTGCCAGTGCATCCAGTTTAAAGATGGGGAAACTGAGGCTTCAAGAGGTGGTATTGGCTTCCCAAGGTCATATGATTAACTAATGGCAGAACTGGAACTCAAAATAGGACCTGTTAAATGCCAAGGCTAGAGTTCTTCTATCGTCTCAGGATGGAAAACAGAGATTATCACTATCCCCCCCATAGGCAGAAGGAAACTGGCACTGAGAGGTCAGGTAACCTGCTGATAGTTGTCCATGTGGAACATGGTGGAGCCAGGATGCAAACCCATTTCTTTTATCACCAACCCAGTGTTTGTTTTGCCTGAGAGATGATCTCAGAGGTTGCCTCCAGCTAAGATACCTTTTCTTTTTCTTTCTTTCTCTCTTTTTAAAAAAAATTTTTATAGGTGCTTTATTCAGATGCTGGTGATCTGAGTAAGATACTTTTTCATTCTGGGTTGAGACAGAAATGAATTGGAAGGAGAACGGGTGAAAATAAAGAAGTAGCTTGGTCTTATTCCCTAACTCAGGGGACCAGTGTAGCTGCCCCAGGCCTGCCCTTTCAGCTTCATCCCGTCCTTCAGTGAAGAAGAGAAAAAGTCATTCAACGAACAGGGTTTTCAACCCTTGGAATTTGGCCTTCCTAGACCTCTGCTGACCCTCCCAGCAGCAACTTCCCTGAGGAGTGTGTGTCCACAGTCACTCCCTACACAGTGACACCAGTCTCCTGAGCCACCCACCCATCAGCGTGTTAGAGTGAGAGTGGTCCCTGAGGAAGAGTGTAAAACACCAATGGGCACAGCCACATCCTTCCACATTGGACAACCCCCACCCTTTGGCCCCCAAACACTCCTGCGAGGGCTGTGGCTCCACTCCCAGACCTGGCCCCACCCAGCATCTCCACAGGACACCTGGGAGGCTGTAGGAAGGGACACACCCCCGGGGGAGGAGCTGCCTTCGTAGCAGGTCCTAGCAGAGCCTAGCAGCCAGCTCCCTTCTCTGCTCCTCTGCACTTCGCCCTGACAGACATGGCCTCCATCCCGGATCCCAAGTGCATCCAGCAGCTGGTGCTCTGCTCCCACAAGGCCAAGAAGTTTGCCTACTGTCCCTACAGTCACTTCCCCGTGGGGGCTGCTGTCCTCACCAGGGACGGGAAGATCTTCTCTGGTAAGGGCAAGGGAGGGCATCCCAGGGTCCTGACCGCAGCAGTCTTGGGGGTGAGAGCAGGATACTCAGGGAGGGGTGGGAGTGGCCAGAATAGAAGAGCCCAGCTCTGTCCCCTCTTGGCCGAACCTCCCCTCTAATGCCATTTTCCTCTACCCTGCCTGATGTCCCAGGCTGTGGGGGTGAAAGTACTGCTCGAATCTAGAGGCTTTCGATTCTTGGAAGACTGGGCAGCGGGAGTTGGGATGGGAAGGAAACTGGAAGGGGAAGCCTGTGGAAGCCTTGGCAGTGCTGTGTGCCGGGAGGAAGAGTGCCAGTCCCCTCTGAGTCCTCCTCCAGCCCCGCCCCTGCTAAGGCTTCCACAGGCTCTGTCAGCAAGTTCTCACCTCCGACGCAATGTCCAAGGGTCAGGCCCATTTCTCAGTGAAAAAAACAAGTCCCAGAGAGGTAACATGATTTGTTCAAGGTCACATGGGGTGCTGGAAGCCGAACCCAGGGCTGGAGCCCTCACACCCTGATTTCTTCCAGCCACCCACCGTATTGGGGGGTGGCTGAGGGAAAAGCAAGGAACCCAGATGGGACGGCTTGTTAATGGGGTGCAGAGGGTCTTGGAGGTAAAAGCCAGGCGAGGTCTAAGTGACCAGCAACGAGTGCCAGACAGGACTCTGGGTCCGCACTAATCTGTCCCAGCTCTTTTTCTTGGGCTTGTTGGTTTGATAGAAAAGCTCACTTGAACAAAAATTCAGACTCGATTTTGCTAAACTAGGGTCATTCCCTGTCAGGACAGTGGGGAGCGGAAGGTGGTGTGGAGGCGGCAGGGGAGACAGCAGGGAAGGCATGTCCTCGACACCCTTCCCGTTTCCACCACCACTCAGAGGGCAGATGAGAACTGGCACCAAGGGCCAGGGAAATGCCCTGCCCTGCTACCTAGAATTCCCTGCTGCTTGAGGGCAGCTATTTAAGGGACCAGCGGCCTGCACAGATACACCTATCTAATCAGTAACCCCCCAGCAGCCCTGGCCCAGGTGTGAGCCACTCACCCCTTCCACCGCTCAGCTGTGGGTCCAGCTTGGGGCTGACCTCCCCGTTTGTTTTGCCCCTTCTGGGCTCTCCTATGTTATTTCTTGTCTTTTGAGTTTCTTCATGGGTTTCATGAGCCACCTGAGTCTTAAACATGTTTGAGCAGGAAAAATAACCTTGAGTGCGTAACAGGACCATGACTAGTGTGACCCGCCTCACCCTTACGACGCTTCAGGGCAGCTATCGTAGCGCCGCCCAGCAGAGGAGGAGACAGAGGCTCAACGCCCAAGCTCACTGAGTGGGATTCACACCCGGAGTTCCCCTGACTCTCAAAGTCTGCTACTCCGTAGAGAATGAAACAACTCTGAGTGTCCCGTGGACGTTTAGGCTGGCCTGGTGGCTCAGACGAGTATTAAACATTAACCGCCACCACAAACAACATTGCTGCCCATACTGCCCCGTGGCACCAGGGTCTTGAGCATGGAATCAGCCGTTGGTTCTTTCCAATGCCTCCACATGCCCTCTTCATCCTTGCCTTGATTCACTTAATTCAACAAATATTTGCCGATTATGTGGTAAGCAATGTGGCAGATGCTAGGGCTAGCACAGCGAGCAGAAGAAATGGCACAGTAGGGACCCCCAAGGAGGTCCCCTCCCCGGCACAGGTTCAAAGCGGGGGCCACAACCAGTGATTGTGGGTGTGAATAAATGAGGGAAGCAGGAGCATCGACGATTTAAATGGCAGGGAAGGACCCGGCATCCCTAGAGCACGGGTTGTGCCATGGGGATTGAGGGGGGCCCTCTGGGATGGGCTGAAGGCTCTGGAGTCAGAGGCTCCTGGACTTGAATCCTGGTGCTCTGTTTACCAACCGTGTGTCCCTGGGCAACACCCTTGACCCTTCCGAGTCTCAGCTTACATTTGTACATGGGGGATCATGACGCCCGACTCTGGGGGTGGCTGTGAACAGCGCTGGCTTGCCTGGCCGGGTGAGCAGCCGAGGTCACTGACTCCGCTGAATCTCACCCCCAGCTGTGAGGCTTTAGATGAGCTAATGCCTACACAGTGATTGGCACAGTTCCTCACCCACAATAAGCATGTCACAAATGGTGGCTGCTTCTACTGCTACTAGTCATGGTAAGATGAAAATGATGACGTGACAATTTGGAGGTAGATTGTGGAGGACTTTTGAAGGCCAAGTAAAGACCTTGGGATTTGATGAGGCAGGACATTAGGAGTCAAGGAATGTTCTTAAGAAGAGTAGCATGAAACTGGTGTTTGAGGACGATTAGTCTGACAGGTACTCAAGGACAGCTGGGGCAGAGGAGGAGTGTTGGGGGACCATGTTTACCATGTTTGGTGACCTGTCCACAGTGCCAGCATATTGTCTGACCTAGAATAGGTCCTCAGTGAAGGTTCGGTGAACTCGCGAAAAAATGGCTCAGACTAGAATATGGAACACATTCCATGTTCTATGGAAATATGGAAAGGAAGGAAAGATCTGGGAGCTATTGTGCGGGACAAATATGGCCCTGGGATGGGCCGTATTAGAAATAAAGGAAAGAAATGTGGTTCTAGGATTTCCAGTCACATGCGCCAGAGGAATAATGAGGCACTGACTGAGGCAGGAGGCTGACAGCAGAGCTGGACCGTGCTGGGGAGACAGTGGGCAGGACCAACGGCAATGCCGTAGACACAGCAGACTGAGCATTCGTTAACCACTTGACATGGAAAATCTCTTAGAATGTCATAGCCACGACATGGACAATAAATGTCACATGCATTAGTCAGAGCACTTTAGCTGGAAATGACAGAAACCAACCAGAACTATAGTGAACAATGGTAGGTCTTGTCTTAGGAACAGCTGGATCAAGAACTCAAATGTCACCATGCCTTTCTTTATCCTTCTGGGTGCCTGCTGGCTTCTTTCTCTGCTCCCGCAGGGGGGTCTTCCTCCAGGAGAGGGGCCTCTAGTTTACATTCTGATCGCCTCAAAAGCAGAGAGGAAAGAACTCTTCTCCACTAGCTCGAAATGTAAAAATTCCAGGGAAGGGCTGCGATTGGTCCATCTCTACTCACATACACATTCCAGAGCCAATCACTGTTGTCAGGATGGGGCAGTATGATTGGGCCAGCTGACCCAGATATCCCTCCTCTATGGGGGGTGGGGAAGGTGGGGCAGAGGTCTGTTTCCATAAGGAGCGTGGAGGTGCAAGGCAGACCAAACCAATAGCCAAATACACCGCATTTTATAAACGAGATAACTGAGGTTCAGTTTTATCTGATTCCAAATGCCATGCTCTTTCTGCTGCCCCTTGCTGCCATGGTGAATGTGCAGAAGGGGTCAGAGAGCTGTGCTGAGGAGAGAGGGACAAACCCAGAGGCCCCGGGTCTCCTTATTGAGATGGAAAGGGAGGGTCAATGGCCCTGAGGCGGGGTGTGGAGAGCAGGGGACCTGGAACAACCAGTGGAATCCCATCACGGGTTGAATGAGAGAGGGCTAGGAGGCAGAGAAGGCACAACTGAATTAAGACACTGGGTTTATAGCATATAGTGGGACCAGTCTGCCCGGTTCTGTGACTTTCTCCAGCTACACAAAAGACTAGCTTGTGGCATTTCCACCCTCAGAGGCAGCTGGTCTCCCGTCCATTTCAAAAGCCACTCTGGCTGCAAAGACAGCCTTGCTGTCATGATCTCATAATGATCATTTTCCCTCTATTACCCGCAACCCTGGCCATGGGCCACCAGGATAATGATTAATAACTACACGAATTACCTTCTGTGACTCCTGTGGGAAGAAAGAGCTGCTGAGGGGATGGGGAGTGAGGACACAAGGAGAAGTGTTAAGATGGGACAGAAGGGGCTTTGGGCAAGGAAAAATGGAGTCAGCACATGACGGCGGTCAGGCGGGACACCAGGCGGGGGTGGGTAGCGGGGAATCGTAGAGGCCTACTCTTTGCTGGCACCACCCAAGGGAAGGGGGGCTTCTCTTCCCCAGCTCATGCCCTCGGAACAGCAGTCTATCTCGCCCTTTCCTCCTCTCCTAGAGGGACTTCGGCACTCTGTATGTGCTGTCATCCGTCATTCAGGGGCAAAGCCCCTTCGCTGGGACATCTATAACGAACACACCATATAAAGAGGCACTTAAGGACGCCCTGGTCAATTGCCGAATCCAACTTGCCTAGGCTGAACGCTGAAAGCTGATCCTTTGTTCGTCTTCCCCCAGGTCAGCCCCTGCCCTCCTGCTTCCCTCCCTGGGCTCTCTTTCTCCTCTGTGACCACTCTTGGTGCTTCGTATCGCCCCCTCCCCACAGTGGTTGACCTACTGCACCTCCCAACCCCCCCACAGTGCTTCCAGGGGAGTCAAAGCAGGCTTCCCTAATCTACTTCTCCTCCTCACAGCCCTGCCCACCCACCACACCCCACTTCCCACTTATTCCCACCCCTGCGAACCTCAGGCTCATCCACTGGTCCTCTCCATTGTCACTCAAAAGGGGCTCATTACCAAGATGAGCTTCACTAACGCCCTACCCCTAACTCTATAGTTGAGTTAGAACATAATTCCTACATAAAACTGCATTGCATTTGTGGTATAGAGGGAGGCAGGGACATGGAGAGTGTAGTATTTCTTCAAGCACATGGACGTGACACTTCTCTAGTCCAGTGATTCTCAAAAGTCGTCTCAGAACCTCCAGTCTCAGCACCTCCTGGGAACTTGTTAGAAATTCTAATTCTTGGGTTCCAACTAAGACCCACTGGAGCAGAAGCTCCAGGGGTGAGGCTCAGAAATCTGTTTTAAGAAGTTCTCTGGAAGATGCTGATGCCCACGTGCTCTGGTATGAGAACCGCTGCTCTAATCTTAGCCGAGGGCTGGGACCAGTGCTCTCTTTGGGTGACTGGGTCCAAATCACCTCGCTGTTGATGGACTTCTTTCCTTGTCGGCATCTTGAAGATGTCTGACCCCAGGCCCGCGTAAGCACCAAACCACCTCAATACATGGTCTCCCTGAAATGGCACAGAGAAAAAGAACAGTCCTTTCTATCTGAGAGGCCAGTGGGGGTGTCAGTGCTGGATCCCTGCCACCAACCTCAGCTGTTACCTTCTGTGAAATGGGATTATAACAGTATCTGCCTTATGGAATTGTTACAAGGATTAATGATAAAACGCAGATAAAGTGTTCCAGGGAGTGCCTGGCTGGAGCAGCAAGGTCAAAGGTCAGCAAAGGTGGGAGACGGGGAGGGGATGGGACAGCAAGGGTATGTTAAAAGACAGTTGTTTCAGGTGAGCATCCAGAACGTGGCAAGAAGAGACTATTCACCGCATCTCAAAAGAAAAGCAATAAAAGACAGGAATAAAGGAAAGGAGTTGGTAATAATGGCACTATTATCATAGTATTATTTGGGTCGATCTTATAATTATGGATTCCTCACTGGGCACCATCCCAGCCTCTCAGTGTGCTTGGGAATCAGAGAAGGGAACACCAGGAAGAAAGCTGACTTGTCTGCATAGGTCATGGCCTGTTTTCTGGGCTTAAGGGCAAAACAAAATTGCCTGGTCTTTCAAGATTGTAGTACGTGGCCAAGGGTCTTCCTCTTTTTTTTTTTTTTCCTTAAAGAAAGACTTAAACTTGCTAGAGGCCCCAAATACCAGAGGTGGGAATAAATTCTACTCATTTGTTAATAAGTAACTGAGAGCCTCACTGGCACTGTCCCACTCTGGGCATACTGGGCATACTGCAATGCACAACACAGACAAGTCCCTGACCACAAGTTTACACTGTCATGGGGGAAGTTGCATAATAATGACATTGATTTCAGGGAAGTGTTAAGTGCTGTGAAGAAAATTCAAGCAGGGTAAACAGTTTGAAAGGGTTGGAGGTGGTGGGGGGAGGAAGCAGTTTGAGATAGGCTGATCAAGGAAGGCTTCTCTGGGGAGGTGACATTTGAGCAGAGACCTGAGTAAAGAGAGCCCTGTGCATAAAGAGAAGAGTTGCAGGCAGTGGAAACAGCAGGTGCAAAGGCCCTGTTGCAGGAGGGTACTTGGCAGCATTGGGGGACAGCTATAAAGCCAATGGGCCTGGAGAGCAAAAGGAGATGAGGTCCAAGAGGTAGGCAGGTTGGCAGCAGATTACGGAGAGCCTTGTAAGTACAGAAAAGATTGCAAAGTGCCTGAAGGGTCGAAACAGAGTCACTGTCACATGTGGTCTAGGAGGAGCAAAAGCTCAATGACACTCAACGACACAGGCCTACCACAACTGAAGCCTTGACTTCCATGCAGTTCATGACAGCAGCTAGCAGCTGCCAGCCCTCACTCTGAGCACGCTTTATGCTAATTGCTTTACATGCATGATCTCGACTCATTCTCATTAGAGGCCTATGAGGAAGGCACTGTCATTGTCATCTTATAAACGAGAACACTGAGTCTCAAGGAGGTTCCATCCATTTCCCAAATTCTCAGAGACAGTAGGACATAGGGTCCCAGGGCAAAACAGACTAGGGTCTCTTTCTACACAGCTCTGTTTGAGTGGGGGATGTGAGTACTCCCTTCTAAAACAACCCCTCCCTCTCCTTAACTGGCCCATTACAGTTTTTACACACAGTGAAGGGAGATGTCTGCATGTGAGGTAATTCTGAGCATCAAACACAGGCACAAGCAGTGCTCCTGAGACACTGGGCCTCCTGCAACCTGGCCATTTGCTTTAACTGCAGATCTTCCAAAGCCAGGATTTATGTGAATCACGCTTAGTAGGGAAAGTCTCCCTGAGTCAGGGACGAGGCAGGGCAAGGAGGTTAGACAGGTTGGTAGGGATCTTAATTTGGGGAGCTGGAAGTCAAGTGCAGTGAGGTCAAAGGTCAGCAAAGTTGGGAGGGGTGGGAATGGGTGGGCAGGCCAACATGTGCAAGAGAGCCTGAGCTCTTTCGCTGACCTAGCTGAGAGCCTGAGCAATATGGTGCCTGCAATCCCGGCTACAGGACCTAACAAATGAACGGGAACAAATGCTTGGCCAAAATAAGGCTCCGTAAATGTTAACTACTGCTTTCAGGGCTGCCACTCCCTGATGGCTTCCTGTCCCATATCCCAACTGTATTAAATGCTTTCTATTTGGTTGCAAGTGACAGAAATGCACGTACACTATTTTAGACAAAAGGAGGGCATGTTGGCTCTTATGAGCCGTGGGAAGAGCTGGAATGTAGCTGGGCCTCAGGGGCAACATGCACCAAACCAGACTGTTTTCTCATCTTCGCCCATCTCGCCTCTCATCCATTCATCCAAGCGTCCACTTCACTGTCTCCTCCATAATGAAAGGAAACCAGGCCGTCCTCAGGGCCCAGGCTCACACGCCTAGCTTCTGAGAGGAACTCTGATTGGCCCAGTGTGGGTCAGGTGCTCATCCTTAGACCAATAAAAAGGTAATGTGAGAAAAGATAGCGGCTCCCATTTAAATTCCATGCGAAGGAATGAGGTGAGGCTCATTCCCCAGGAAACTTCCTACAGTAGGATCACGCCCAACGGTCCTTTTGGGGCATAGTTTTTAAGTTGCCAACTCTTTTTACTAACTGGCTTCCTGGCCTGGCCCATCCTGGCTGCCTCATTCTAGCGGTGGCTACCTTGGGGCCCCCAGGACAGATGAGAAGATGAACCCCTTAATCAGATCTTTGTCACGGGGTTGATTTCTACTGCCAAGTGGAGAAACCCTAGTGGTGGATCACATGGCCTGCTTTCCAGGGTGTTGCAGGGTGGGGCTTTACAAACGACATGTCACAGAGTAGCCAGGGCACCGGCTTTCTACCTTGCTGTGTCTAGTTCTTCCACATTGCCCAACCGCTAGGCCAAGGCCATGTCGTAGATTTTTTCATTACAGCTACATCTCACTTTCAACATAAACTTCTATATTAGTTAAGGACAGGTGAAGCTGTTGTAACAAAAATCCCAAAATACAAGGACTCAAACCCGACAGAAATCCTTTTCTCCCACATAAAAATTCAGAGTAGGCAGCTGGTCCAGGGCAAATAGGCAACTCAACTCTACTCCAGATTCCTTCTGTCTTGTTGCTTTTCCATCCATGATGATAAACCACGTGGTCAAAGGTGTCCTGCCCTATCCCAGCAATCTCTTTACCAAAAAAAAAATGTGATCCAGAAGTTTTCAACCTCCCTTTGGGCCACATCCCATTGGCCAAAATTTTGTCACATGGCAACACTACACTACAAGGAGGTCTAGGGGATAACAGTCCCCACCGTATTGGAATGGGAGTCACTTGTATCACTTAAAGGAGGAAGGAAGAAACGAATACCGGGGAACAATATCCCTGCCTCGAGGAGAAAGGTAAGCTATGAGGAGTGATACATCCTTATAGTCAGGAAAGCCCAGACCCTGTGTGATTTGTTTGTGGTCTCACAACCTCCTCGCAATGGGGAGTTTTTAGTCAGCCAGCTTGGCTACACCAGTGTTTTGTCCATTGTCCTTGCCCTGTGTCTCCTAGGGACACCCTTGAGAGAGACGCTGGGGAGGACTTCCCGCTCTGTGGGCTCTGCCACCTTAGCGCTCCTCCTCCCATGGGAGAACGGGAGATTGCCTTAAGGCTTGTGTACTCACAGACACACCTTTTGCACAGCTTGCCAGTGTGTTTTGCTAGTTTGTTGATTCTGGCAGTTTGTTTTGCCACACAGCTCACAGAGAACCCTGATAGCTGGTAACCAGCACCAAAAATGTTGCACAGGCCCAGTCTTTGAATCAGAACCCTTGTCCACCACTCCCACCTCCCCACCCCCCATGGCTTCTGTCTCTTAGATCCAAGCCTGGGGGGCCATGCTCCCCTTCTTAAACCTCAGCATCTCCCTTGGCCTTGATCTCTGCTGGGGAGATGAGGTTGGGCTAATCTGCCATGTTTTCCTGCCCCGCTTTTAGGCTGTGCTTCAAGGTGGGGGTACTGGGTAAGTGATGAGAGTGGGAGGTTCTTGGGAATGGTCACTGTCCCAGGGGGTCACAGAGTTTCCCAGTGACTTGGGTCAGATTGCCCTCTCCTCCCCACCTCATTCCGAGTAACAGGCCCCTCCCTGCACCAGAATGGGGCAAACCTCTTACTCAACACATGCCACAGGAAGTGATTCTGCTGGAAATATCACTGGGCTCTCCTCTCTGCTCAGGTTGCAACGTGGAAAATGCCTGTTATCCCCTGGGCATCTGTGCTGAACGGACCGCTATCCAGAAGGCCGTCTCGGAAGGGCACAAAGCTTTCCGGGCGATTGCTATCGCCAGGTGAGTGGAAAAGCCATGCCACAACCATGCTCATGCAGCTACTGCCATCATCCACCATGCTCCTCTTCCTCACCCATTCATTCGTCTCACACGTTTATCCTACAGTCCTGCGCGCCGGGCACTGTAGAGGACTCTGGGCTGAGTGCTGAGGATAAGAAATGGACTCGGCCCCCAGTGCGCCTCCAGAGCAGGTATACAACCAAGGCAGCTCAGACACGGGCAAGCGTCTTTGTGTTCTAAGAGCACAAAGTGCAATAGGGTCCCTCTTAAGGTGCAACAGAAAAGCAGCATAGACACCTAAAACTGGAGGGGCCTAAAAATTACCTGGTCGCCTAGACTCCCTGGTTACTACCCCCGTTTTATAGCTGAAGAAACTGAGGCCCAGAGAGGCTGGACAGCTTTCCTGGGAGTTAGTGGCAGAGCTAGGACAAAACCAGATCTCTAGAGTCTCACCGCAGGGCTCATTCCCGCTGCATCGCACTGGGCCAAGAAGCGACTCTTCCCTGCCCCCCTGCAGCTGACACTGGGATCTGTCACTGTGCAAGTTGACTCCTCCACTTGACAACGCTCACCACTAAGTGCCAAGAACCAGGATACGAAACAAGCTGGTGGGGTGACAGCCAAGTATACCTGGGTTATGGCTCCCCTTCTTAAGCCTCAGCATCTCCCTTGGCCTTGACCTCTGCTGGGGAGATGAGGTTGGGTTAATCTGCCATGTTTTCCTGCCCCGCTTCTAGGCTGTGCTTCAAGGTGGGAGCACTGGGTAAGTGATGAGAGTGGTATGAAACCAATGAGATTCCTGTCCAGATTCTGGGTGCACGAGAGCACTAATCACACCCTCTACATGTGGGAACATCAATTCCCAAGGTCCCAGAGCTCACTGAGTCCTTGTCAGCCCTGGACACAGACTCGTGGCTTTGGGTTTTGAGCATGTCAATGGGCTCTTTGATTGGTCTGGACACCGTTATGCTTCCGATTTAATGGCGAGCAGCTCATGGGTGCAGCTCCGCATCATCTGTGAGAGAGGGTTTTCTTAACAAATTAATGGTGCAGGGACGATGACGTGGGAAAGAGACTGCATGGCTGACCAAGTGCTGGTCTTCCAGGATGTCTGCCTACATGGGTCATGCACTGGGAATGAATTATCTCTTCATTGTGGGGAAGCTGCAGGACCTTTCTGGAAGAAATGTAAGGACCTAGAGCAAGGACAGTGGGAGATGTATGACAGAAACAAGCCCCTATTTCTTTTATAAGATCCTAAACTTGGCCTTGGTCTGGTCCCGAGGTGGACTGGGTTATTGCAGGTTTTCTTCCCGAGTAACTGCAGCCACTGATGGAGAAGGGCCCCCGCTTCCCAGAGCCTCCCTGTGACCGAGGTCTTTCCTGGCTACCCTCGGCTCTGGGAGGGATATAGATGAGGCTGTGCTGGGAACATTTTGTGCAGATGAACAGGATGTGAATTTACAGTTTTGTTTTTTTTTCAAAAAGAGGGAGGAAAATAACTCAATTTCAAAGCTGATCCAAGAAAATAATGATATTCTGGAGAAAAAGAGGCCAAAGTCAACAAAAAGTTAATGGCGTGATAACCTTGCTCTGTTTAGGATGTTCCCAGTGAAAGGCATTTTCTCTTGGTCATTATCTACTTTTAAACATGACTGCATCTTGCTAGCTACCGATGAGCCAATGTCTTTATTTACCTAAAACCCGCATTTTTCCAGGACCCAACTGCTCTGCTCTGGGTATTCAGCCTGCACCAGCATCCCTGAGCCAAAAATACAGTCATTACTACATTAACGATCTGTTAAATTGAGGGCATGGATTTAGACAATGAATGGAAAGTGCCAGCTCGCTTGTTAACACTGAGTGTGAACAGTCCAGGAGAGCCCCTTCGAGGTCTGGAAGACGGAGTGTGCAGAGCCCAGAATGGGATTTTGCTAATGGAGAGATGAGCCTGTCCCGCTGGGGGCCTAGCTATAGTCGTCAAAGTCAGTAAGTTTCCAGCCTGTCAAGTCTGATAGGCATGGCCTCAGTGTGCGACGAAGGTCAGCGCAAACCACAGGAAACCCTTGACAGCAGCCCAGGCAGGAGAGGGAATTTGGAAAAGCTAGGAGGAAATGTTCCGAGGCACCCAGCTCACTGTGGGATGTATGTTTTTTTAAGTTTTTCTTACTCTTGGCAGGAATGTTGAATAATGGTTAAAAGCTGAGGCTTGGGCATTATTGAGACCCGGTCTCAAATCCAGCTCCATTCTCAACCTCAGGTTTGTTGCTTCAACGATCAGCTCGGCTTTTCATCTATAAAGTGGAGGGAAACGGCACCTATCCAATTCTTGAGGACTCAGGAAGTGACTCCTGTAAAGTTCCTGGCACAGAGTATGCAATAAATTAAAACTTGTTTTAATGTTATCATTATTCCTTCTTCAAGCCACAAAACTGCCAAAGGCAGAGTCCACAGATCCTGGGTTCAAATCCTGGTTCTGCCATTTACCAGCAATGTGACTTCGGGCAGGTCACATCACCTTTCATGATCTAACATGTGGATGATAAAATACATGGCCCCTTTACTATAAGATTGTTGAGAGAGTAAATGAGTTAATGCACATAAGGTCCTTAGCATGGCGTCTGGCACAGAGAATTGCAAACAATGTTAAATGTAAGCCATTATTAGTATCATGCTGTCTCTCATTTCTGAGAGACATGCTACCTGGATGCACCATCTTGTGATTCTTGAATCCTAGGCCAAATCCAACCTCCCAGTGGAATTCATGTGTACCCCACCCCCCTTGAAAACCCTAATGTGGGCCACGTTGTCCAACAGGCTGTCCATTGGACAGCTGGCCATGTGTGTCACCAGATTGGGAAAGGAAGTGGTGAGCTTAGCAGGGGTCAGACCATCCAGGGTCTTACAGGCCACAGAAGGGAGGCTGAATGTCACTCAGAGCACCTCTTCCATGGCCCTAACCACAGTCCCCCTTCCAGATGGTAAGACCCCTGAAGACAGGGGCCCTCCCATTGGCCTGTGTTGCTCCCCCCGCATGCCCACTTAGCATAGAGCAGGCTCTAGGTCAACACGTGTAGAAGGAAGAAAAACTTAGCAAAAGTCCCACCTCCAACAGCTCCAGAGAGGCTCTGGTCGCAACACCTGTCCCCTGGTAATCACAAGGGTTAACGTGGTTCAGTGTGCATCCGAGGTGGAGGTCCCCACCCTCTCACATTCCCATGGGCTTTTGTTCTGAAGCTGGGAGGGAGTGCACTCAGCCAGGACCCACCTTGCCATGGAGCGGAACCTTTTTTTGACTGAATCCTCACATATCGAAGGGAGTTATCGTGAGGATTAAATAAAATAGCAAACCACCATTCTCTCTCCCCTCAGCTGCTTTATTCAATTGATAGCATCTCTCTCTATTTCCACTTGATACATGTTGGTTGGTTGGCTGGCTGGCTGGTTGGTTTGTTGATTGGCTCCCCTCGCTAGCCAAGAACTCCACTGTAGGGTGCATTTTGCCTGTTTTGTTCACTGCTTATCCTCACACTGACAGGCAAGGCCTGCATAGGTGCTCAGTAAATATCTGTCAATTAAAATGAAATAGTGCATATAGAGTGCTTTGCAGGGTGCCTGGCACATTCTAGACACATATTAAACAATATGATAGTTATTATTAATATATCCTAAGATAAATTAATTATAAATGACTACATAGAGCACATAGCATACAATAAAGCTGTATATGAGAAGGCACTGAAATTATGGCAGAGTTTAAGGGGACACATGCCTGATCATTAGTATAGGCAGTGACAATATGTGTATAGTATGTATAGCATTCTGAAGTTTACAAAATCCTTTGCACACCTTATCTCATTTTATCTTTTAGCATTCCTACAAAGTGGATGGCATTAATCCCCCGATTTTGCAGACAAAGAAGCGAGCCTTGCATGGGTTAAAATGGCTTGGTCAAAGTCACATGTAGTTAGCCAAAGGAAGAGCTGACCAAGAACCAACATTGGAATCCTGTAATCTTCCAGGGACATCACAGAGCTATGGGTCTAGACAGACAAGGATGACAGGGGCTGCTGGCTTAGCCTCTGGGGCTCTAGCAGGCTTGGAAGTTCCTCCAGCTAAATCCACTTTCTTTAAGCACCATCTTTTGCACCGTTCTGAGCGGGAGGACTACCTGTAGTTGCCTTAATTCTGAGAGACAACCCCTCCGCTATAAGCTTCTCTTCTGCAGACTTTCTCAAATGCAAGGAGCCCAGCTTTCGACTCACATGCATTTTATTCTTTCATGCCTCGGGGCCTTTGCACATACTATTTTCTGGGCCTGCAACACAGGAAAACCAGGGCTTCAGAACAGCACCTCTGTTACTTGATCTCACTGAACCTCTTTCCTTGTAGATAAAATTCTGACACTCAGGTTGTACCAAGAATTAAATGAAATAATTATGTTGAGTGCCGGATACAGAGCATAGCAGGTGCTCACTAATGGTGACTTATGAACTCAACACTTCCTCCAAGGACCGGTCCGAATGCCACGCCTCTGTGAAATATTCTCTCTCACTCCGAAGGCAGAGATTGCCTCCCTACCATGCATTCTTACTGCATTTTGCTTAAAATGACAGTTTTCTATGTCACCCATTGGGCTGAGCAATCTCTTGAAGGCCAGAGACAAATTTTCCTTAACCTTTGTATCCCCAGGGCGTGGTGGCAGTAAGTGCTCCCTAAAACGTTTATTAAGTGTACTAGTGAAAATACTGGTCCTTGGTGGAGAGGGGGAGGGTGGAGGTGGAAGAGGGTATAGGAGGGATAAATGGAAAGGACACAATAATAGAAAAATTCAAAAATCGATTAAACATAAAGAATGGTCCTGCCCACGGCCTTGTCTCTTGCAAGTGTGGAAAGCCGCCAAGCACTGCTTCTCAGCCTCTAGGACACAGTGTGTCTGTGAATCAGCAACTGTCCTCATGTCTCAGGAAAAACTGATCCTTGTTTGATTCTCTGTTTCCCCAGTGACTTGCAAGATGATTTTATTTCACCGTGTGGGGCCTGCAGGCAAGTCATGAGAGAGGTAAGCAGCTCTCTTTCTTCTGGGGACAGGATGCCTCCCTGCCTTCCCCAGGCGGTGTGAGCGAAGCCGCACTGCAGAAACCACAGCTACCGTCCTGTTTGCTTGTTCGGCCGACTTCAAAGGCCTTCCCAAGCTTGCATGAGCCACTGGAAATTGTTCTTTCATTCAAGGAATACTTACTGAGTGTCTCCTCACTCTGGGGAGAACGCTGTGAAAAGATAGGTCGGGCGCTGCCCTCACCGAGCTTATAGTCTAGTGCAGGAGATAAGCAATAAACAGGAGCAGAGTGAATGGCAGAGTTCCTGCGAGAGGGGCAATGGAAGAAAGAATGCAGGGAAAGGAGTCGTGAGTGACAGAAGGAACAGCAGGTAATACTCTAGATCAGGGTCAGAGGTCAGCAAACAATAGCCCATGGGCAGATCCAGCCTGCACTGTTTATTCTATTAAATAGCTATTAAAGTTTAATTGACAGGCAGCCATGCCCATTCATTCACATAGTGTCTGTGGCTGCTTTGGTCCGACCACAGCAGAGATGAGCCATTACAACATAGGTCTTACGGCCCGCAAGGCCTAAAATATTAACTACCTGGTCCTTTATGGGGAGAAGTTTGCCATCCCCTGCTTTAGATGGCCGGGAAGGGCCTCTCTTTGAAGACGTCTGAGTGGCGATACAAATAATGAGAAAAGACGAAGCAGACGGAGGTCTAGAGAAGGAGACTTCCGGGCGGGGAATCAGCAAGATTAATTTCCATACACTTGGTGAGTTTGACAAGTCACAAGAAGGTCAAGGAGGCTGGAACACAGTGAATGAGGGGCAAGTGAGTGACAGGACATTAGGTCAGAGATGGGCAGGGCCAGATCACACAGGGCCTTGTGGGCCATGGGACGGAGGGTATAGTTTATCCCAAAAATAAAGGGAACTGAACCGTATGCTTTAAAATGGCTAAAGTGATAAATCTTATGGTATGTATATCTTAGGACATTAAAAAAAAAGTTGGAAAAGAAACGAATCAGGGAATTCATTGGATGTTTTTAAGAAGGGACTGAAGGGACCTGATGTACTTTTTACACAGATCATCTTCAGGGAAGGCCTAGATTTCTTCAGCTCTAGGAACAAAGAGGGGGGTTCCGCGGTGTGTTCTTAATCTGGGCTCAGTGGGAGTTTCCGGATGTGCACCTGTGCACCTGGGGGAGAGGGATGCGAGTAGTTTCTGTGGACTCTGAAAGAGGTCTGTGATCTCCAGAGTCCCAAAAGGTTAAAGCTACTAGCTTAAAGAATCCCGCAGACCCCTGGGCTCTGATATGACATCATCAGCCCCTCTAAACACAATATCTCGTCTCCTCCCCACCCCCGCCTAGGAGGGAAGTGTGGGTCCTTATCCCCATTCCTCAGAGAAGTGACATGACCTGCCGAAGGACAGCAGCAAGTCGGTGGGAAGCTGGCAGTCACGGCCGGCTCAGGCTGACGGCGGGGCCTGCTCCTCATGGCTCACGCCCTGCCTTTATGGTTCGATAAACAGGACAAAGTCATTTTGGCCGCGGACAAGACATAATGGTGCTTCGCAGAAAAAGAGCTGCTTTTCCACCAGGACTTTTGCTATTGAGACTGTTTAAATCTGGGGAGAGATGGGGTTGTTTCCATTTGGCTTTTGTGCTTTGGGGTCGCAAGGCGTCTGTCAAACATGCGAGCTCCATCATATTGCCAGCTCTGCAGTGCA
Organism: Mormoops blainvillei; assembly: GCA_004026545.1. Classification (NCBI taxonomy): domain Eukaryota; kingdom Metazoa; phylum Chordata; class Mammalia; order Chiroptera; family Mormoopidae; genus Mormoops; species Mormoops blainvillei. The sequence continues at coordinate 12,480 of PVJD01012815.1, read as the reverse complement.
GACACAGTTGGCAGTGCCCGTTTCCCAAATCTGGGTGCAGAATGCCACCAGGAAGGTACTGACTTCACAATTTGGATTTCATCTCAGTTTAGAGGGACGGAGATGGCTGCCCAGCTTTGCAGCAAGTCCAAGGCCACGTAAGGAAACCACATCGGGACGTCAGCTCCCTGGCTCCTGTGGCCACACTTGGTCCAATTGCTCATCGCTGTTTTCTCCCAACAGATTAGATGTTGGCAAACGAGAGAAGGCAAATGAAAAGGCTGAAGTGGGGACGGCAAAACTAAAAGCAAAGTACTAACAATGAGAGATGAAACTTGGGGGCCAGGGAGCTGGCACTTAAACTCACTCAGCTGTCATCCATAAAACTCACTGAACTCTCATCCATATCCTCAGACAGAGCCTGCCGAGCCCATTAATTTTAGAAGGCCAGAAGACTGATCATGCCTGGTAATGACCTGGAGATTCAGACAGAAGCGTGCAAACAGCAGGCTGCAAACCCGAGCAACTGCTAGCAGCCAGCAGGAAAGGCTTCCAATAACTGAGCATTTACTATGTGCTGGCCCTGCATCCAGCCACTGCACACCCGTCACCTGTGCGTCTCACAACGCCTGGCCAGGCTGAGCCTTGGTCTGTCGGCTGCGACTCCCGGACGCTTTCCGTTATGCTGCGGCTGATTTAACTCTCTGCCTGGCTTCCTTCCTGCCTAGTACATTCTCTCTTTGAAACCATTTCAGAGGTCAAGACACTGAGACCCAAAGATGTTAGTCACTGGCCCGAGGTCACAGAGCAAGCGAATGGTAGCCCCCGATAGTGTAAGAGAAAGATGGGGAGACAGGTTTGGGCTAAAATCCTGCTTTGCTGGCGTTACCCTGTGAAACCTCGGTTTTCTCATCAGTAAAATGAGGATAAAAATAGCACCCAAGTCAAAGGATAGATGATGAAATCATGCAGGTGCAGTATCTGGTGTGTAAGGAGGCGGGCATGCAACTGCTGGCTGTGAGGGTAAATGAGATGTTGTAAGGAAGGGAGGTAGGTATTAGTTGTTCTTTGTCATAGCAGGCGAGGTGGAGCCAGACTCAAACCCAGGTCTGTCCTAGCCCCGTTACCACACTGCCTCCCTCATGCTAGCTTTGTCTTCTTTCCAGTTTGGCACCAACTGGGATGTCTACATGACCAAGCCAGATGGTACCTATGTCCTCCGTACAGTCGAGGAGCTGCTGCCTGCCTCCTTCGGGCCTGAGGACTTGCAGAAGACGAAGTGAAAGTTGAAGAATGCCCACTGCCTGGGAGAGCTGGATTCTCACAAGTGTTTAAGGGGACAGCTGCCCGGAGAACTTCATGAAGATGCTCTCACAAACCCGGGACACCTCATATTGGGTCCTGACCCCACAGAGTCTGGGCCAAGATGACTTTTCCATTCGACACTCGAGCACTGCCATCTCACTCTAGCCTGGGTCATAGCCCCTCCTTGTAACCCACCTTGTCCTCCCCAGATAAGAGCACCCCATTCTTTCCTTTCCTTCCTGTGGGCCCTCTTTAAAATTCCAGCCAAGTCTGCACTGCTCCCCCATTAGCCTTCCCGAGGTTCTGTCCTGTTCTGTGTGACTTTTCTAATTATAAACATCATAGCACATCCGGACGCAGGAAAGCATGTTTTGCTCTGTCTCTATTATTGCAGCTCCTAGGAAAGACGGGATGATTTGTCTTTATAGAAAGACCTGGGCGCTTTCTGCTGGGAGGGGAAATGGGGAAATGGGCCCCTTGGCACCGTGTGCCCATCAGTGCGGAGAGAAAGTTTTTAGGCTTGTTGCCCCTATGTTCTCCGGATGAGTGGTGCCCCAGGGCTGGGCCTGGCGGTGGCCATTTCTAGGGTCTGTTTTAGGCTCCTCCTTCTTGCAGATGAGGGGGCTGGGCTTCAGTGAGGTTAAGTAACGTGCTCTAGGACTATGGCAAAGGTCCGAAGCCAGGCCCTATAACTCCCACTACGGTCTAGAAATGATGCTTTTTGCCAGGTACTGTGCTGAGCTGTTCAACATATATGAACCCATTCAGTCCTCACTTATCAAGTTCAGAGTATATTGCCCTCACTTTACCAATGAAGAAATCAAAGCTCAGAGAGGTTAAGTCACTTGCCCAAAGTCGCACAGCTAAAATGTGGCAGGCTGGAATTTGAACCATGTCTATCTGTTTTTTTCCATTCTCCTACAGCTAGTGTCTGGCTGCCTTTAGTTACCTGAATATCATTTACATGGCAAATTCTGAAGAAAGAAAGATGTCTCTGCCCTTGAGGAATCTGCAATGTGACAGGGAGAGGGACGTGTAAACAGATCCGCTGCACAGAAATACTGTGACCCAGGCAGGTCCCGAGGATAAGGTGGGCACAGTGAGGGCCATGCCACCTTCTGGGGTGCGAGGAGGGCCAGGGCGGGGACTGTCTGTCCCATCAGTGCCTTGGCTGCATCCCATTCCCACTCACACACAATTAGGGAAGCGAAGACCGAATAAGAAAAGGAGCCGGGCGGGCCCGCTAAAGGGGGTGACAGCTCTGGGTGCCGCCCTGGAGCACTTGGCCTTGGGGCCAGCCTGGGTACGAGGGTGAGAACAGAGCACAGGCTTCCTCTTTTCTAAGCAAGCAAGTTGCTGGAGCTCAGGGGGTGCTGCCCTTCCCGAGGGGCCCCTTTTGCTCGGACCCGGAGCGTCCACAGGTGGTTCCGTCTGGGCAGCCCGGGGCCTCTCCACAGCGCACCCGGACCTACCCGCCGCCGCCTGCCATGATGCCAAGCGGCACTCCGCCTCTCCTCGGCCATGGCCGTGGGGACGCAGGGGCCTCCAGCACGCTTCTCTGCTGGATGTTCTTAATATGGGGGCGGGTGGGGCGGGGAGACGGGGGAAAGAAAGAGAATGCTGGAATTAAAGAGGCCAGACTGTTAACATCAGTTAAAATTTTGCGCAGTGGGGATCTAGATTAGTATTTTTTTTCTTTGTACATATCTGTATTTTTTCAACTTCCAAAGCTTTTTCACATTTAATAAGAAAAAAAAATGGTGTTGCAAAATGGTTAAAGATTTAAACTTTGGAGTGGGACAGCCTCCAGACTGTGTGGCTTCTGGCCAGTTATTTCATGACTCTGAGACCCGATATCATCACCTGTAAAGCGGGACGACGGTGCCCACCCCATAGAGGTGCTGTGTGGACTGAATGGAATGCTGTACTACTAAGAGCCCAGTGTTACGCCCTCAGTAAGCTCTGGATACATGTCAGCTGTTAAGGGTGACAAAGTTTGGTCCTTGGAACATAGATTTGATTTTTGCAAACAGGCAACAGTCTTCTGGAGCCCATCTATTCATCCGCCTAACAAGCATTTATCCCGGGCCTACTGTGTTCGAGGGCTGCGGCCAAACCCTGCGAGGGCAGCCACGGTCAGAGAGATAAAACCCGTCCTCACAGGGCTCTCAGTCTACCTACGGGAGATGAAATCAAAACGATTCCAGTACTTCATGACAAGTGTCACTCGAGGGGAAGAAGTGCTCTGGGAACAGGTAGCAGGAAGGGTGGAGCTTGTCTAAGAAGGGGCAAGGCAGCCCTGAGCAGGGGCTGTTTCAGCCAGGGCGCAGGAAGGGCCACCTGTTAGGGAACAGGACTTGGGGAGGGCAAAGGCCGAGGACGGCCTGAAGGGCTCAGCCCCGTGCTCTTACATGTCCTGGAAACAGAATGTGGACGGCAATCCGCAAAGACACATTCCCGAGAAGCGTTCCCGAAAGCATTTGAATAACGTCCGCTGGGAGAAACAACCCTCCCTTGGTGGGAGAGAGGCTGGATGTTTGTTTAAAACACACGCACTTCCATTTTGCAGGCCCAGTGCTCTGAGGGCCTGCCATCGGGAGCGGCACGCGCTCTACTATTCAGGGCTGCTTGTGGTGTTTAGGACCCTAGAGCTGAGCCCCAGATTCCCATGGAAATAAACAGAAGCATGCCTATTTCTGCTGCTCTTGCCAGCAGCTGCTAATGGCTTACGTAAACTGTAGGATTCTTTAGGATTTCCTTTTGGCAGGGAGGAGGGCACAACTCTGACAGACACTAGGGGTACTTTGGTGCCTATGTCAGAAATGGAGCCAGAAAACGCTGTTCAGGAATAAGTAACGGGCCCTGGCCAGGTGGCACAGTTTGTTGGAACATCACCCCGTACACCAAAAGGATGTGGGTTCAATTCCCAGTCAGGGCACATACCTAGGTTGTGGGTTTGATCCCTGGTGGGGATGCGTACAAGAGGCAACCAATTAATGTTTCTCTCGAATCAATGCTTCTCTCTCTCCCTCTCTCTCTCTCTCTCTCTCTCTCTCTCTCTCTGTCTTCCTCTAAGCATATCATTGGGTGAGTATTTTTTATAAAATTAGGAATAAGTAATGGATGGCCAAGTAAGTCTCACATACACATAATATTTTGTATGTGATTCTATGAGCGTAAAACCAGGCATGGGAGGACCACGCAGACTGTTCGTTGTCGACGAGTATGGGAAAGGGAAGTTAAGGTGTGTGTGTGGGGAGGGAGGGTGTTTAAAAACTCTATGACTGAGCAGAAAAAAAAATGGCATAATGATGCATTAATTATCCATCTCTGTATAACAAATTATGCCAAAACTTAGCATCTTGGGACAACAGAAATATATTATCTCACAGTTTGTGCAGGTGAGGGATCTGGGCAGAGCTGGGTCATCCGGCTCAAGGTCTTGTGCAAGGCTGCAGGTAAGGTGTCAGTCGGTGCCACTGTCTCAGCCGAGGCCTCCGCTGGAGGAGTGAGCTTCAAAGCTCACTCACATGGTTGTGGGTGGATTCAGGTCCTTGCCACATGGGTCCCTCCACCGAGCAATTTACCACACAGCTGCGGGCTTTCCTCTGAAGAAGCAAGCAGGAGGGTGAGAGACGGTGAGTAAGACAGAAGCCAGAGTCTTTCGGTAACCTAACAGTGAGGGTGACAGCCCATCACTTTTGCCAAATTCCATTCCTTAGAAGCAAGTCCTTAAGGTCCAGTCCACACAAAAGCATGAATACCATGAGACGGGCACTCTAAAGATGTAACGTTTTTAAATGTACAAGAAAGGGGAAAAGCAAACAGAAAAATAGATAAGGGTGGCATGAGGGCTAGAAAAAGCAGGCCTGGTTAGCTCGGTTAAGGAGATGACCTTATTCCAACAGGGCAGCCCTCGGTTTCAGGCAGCAGGGGTGGCGCGGGCCGCTCTGTGCCTTAAATAGCTCGGGCTGCTAAATCAAGAGATATTAGAGATCTGAAGGAGACCACAGAAAAAAATAGCTGAAGGAGTAAAATGTTGTTGCCTCTTGGCTTAGAAGGAGTTAGAACAGGAGGCAGTTGCTTTTCATGATGAGCCTGTCTGTATATATTGTTAGTGTTTTTGAAACCATGTATACGTATTACTTTTATGTAAAGGGCTTTGCTGGGGGGAAGGGGTATAAGGGGAATAAATGGCAATGGGAAAAATACAATAAAGATGAAATTGAAAAAAGGGAATAAAAAGAAAGAACTCAGAAAGGAAATTCATTTATCAATAACAGCCTAAACTGCAGAGGTGACTCTGTTGAGGGTGGGGGTGAGCTATTCAGCATTCCCATGGTTTCCCTCTGGCTCCTTCTGGCTCACTGCTGGGAAGGAGGCGTGAGTCATGTGACTAGGAGTTAGAAAGGATAGTCGGCCACTTTCTCTCTTCCTCCTTGGAAGTGAGCCTGCTCCCTAAGGGCTTGTGTTCCCAGATGGCTCTCAAACAAGGGCTGGGTTCCAGAAGGCCCTGTCCTGGAAGATGGGGGATCAAAGATTTAAAAATCGCAGCCCTTATGCTTACAGAACTTACAGTTTAGAGAGGGAGACAGCCCTGGCTGGTGTAGCTCAGTGGATTGAGCGTTGGCCTGAGAAATAAAAGGTCACTGGTTTGATTCCCCAGTCAGGGCACATGCCTGGGTTGCGGGCCAGGTCCGCAGTGTGGGGGGTGCACGAGAGGCAACCGCACATTGATGTTTCTCTCCCTTTCTTTCTCCCTCCCTTCTCCTCTGTCTAAAAATAAAATAAATAAAATCTTTAAAAAAAAAATAGAGAGTGGGAGACAGAGAAGGAAAGTCTAGCCCAGTCTAAGAAAGGTCAAAGAAGACTTCCTAGAGGAGGTGACCTCAAGTATGAATGGGGATTCTTCTAAGACAGGGGGTCAGCCTGATGCTTGGGAAGACTGTAAGTAATTCAGTATCGCTGGACCACAAAGGTAGGGAAGGTGGACAGCAAGACAGATGCTAGAGCCAAATAGTAAAGGGCTTTCTGCGCCAACCTACGGCGCTTAGGCTCTACCTTGAGGGCAATGCGCAGGGGCCAGGAGGCTGTGAAGGACTTTCTGCAGCAGGTGACACAGCCACAGTTTTACTCGGAATCATCACTGCAGTCCAGCCAGTTTACTGGACTGCATGAACCACAGATCCAATTTCTCAACAACATGACATCTCCCTCCTCCAACACCAGCACGTTTCCATCCATCTTGTCCACGTAATAAGAGACTCTTCTTCCCAGTGAAATCTCACTCTCTGCTCACCGTTGTCGGATTCCAACGTCCAAAAACTACAGCCCAGGAGTGTCAAGCAGGCGGATTTTCATCTGGCAGCAGCTTTGCTCTGTCAACAGTTTTAGCAAAAACTCCTTCCATCTCTGCTGGCAATTTAGAGATAGCATTTCTGAAACAGGCTGTGGATAAAGGACGCTGCTGCCCTGGGAAAATGTGTCTGTCCCCTGCCAGGAGGAGACAAAGAGTTTTGAAATGGTGCCAGAAGAGAAGGTCGAAAAGCCCTTGACAGTTTTTTTTTCTCCTTGTCTTTTTCCATTTTTCCATTAGCATCAGCTTTTTTTCCCCTCCATGTCCTTTGGGGGAAGGTTGAATGATGCTTCTTAGGAATATTATGTACTTTACCAAAACTACATAGTCTTGCTTCCTGGAAAGAAAAGAATATAATGGAGACAGAAGGGCGCCCACAGAGCAGAGCATACAGCAGAGAAAAACCCCGTGGTCTCTCCAACAACCACCCGCCATTCCCTAATTCTTGTGGCTGAGCCTCTCAAAGCCTACCTGGGACCCGGCAATGTTTGAAAATGGTCTAGGAATGAGTGAGACTCCCATAGAATATGCAGTCTTCAGCATAAACAAATATCTCCGCAGAAAACCATACACCATATCCTGTCTTCCCCATCTTGAGAAACCACTAAAGAGGTGGAAGATGTTATCAAAGAACCTCAGAACCATCCCTTGAGACCTGAGACTCGGTGCCGCCATAGAGGTTTTTTTCTCCAGAAAACAGAGAGGGACAAATGGAATCAGGACCGTAATCCCTAAGAAAGGTAGCTGGGTGTTCTTCTATGATAAGGCTGTATCTCTGCCTGAGAACGGAGAACACAGAACTCATGAAATTCCTACTAGAAGCTTCTCTGTGTAGAAATAAGCTTGTTTGTCCTTCCCATCCAGCTTCACACTGTGCTTGGCTCAGACTTTTCAGAGAAACTTAGATTTTTCTACAGAAGGAAAAGTGAACCAGTCTAGCGCCATCTTGACCGAAAGTCCAGTGCTCTCTGTTGAACAAGAAACTACACAGCCTACAAAGGAGGATTAATTAACATTGGTCTGGACTTTTTGGCTTCACAGGTGGATAGTTTAAGCATCACAGGCCTGGCTGAATTTATCTGCACCTTATGGGATTAAAGCCAAAGGCTGATCACAAACACACTCCTTAACTCAAAACAACCCATACGACCTTCCTTTAGTGATTAAGTCTTACCAGCTGTGTACTCATCATGGTGAAATGTTACATTCCTAGAGGAGTGAGGAAAACCCTTGTACTTAGAACTAAAGATCTCAGAAAACCTTGTTCCCTTGCAGTAAGCATTAAAGGGAAGAGCTGTAATGGTAGATTTAAACTTTAAGTGAGACCTTGCCCCCAACTAAGTTTCCATGGGTGAGCCAGCATTCACTAGACTGTGAAGTTTCTGCTGTTTTCTCATTCTCATTTTCCTCCAAAGGGCAATTTCAATAGAGCATTTTAAATTAAAATGATCTGAGGTTAATAAAAAAATATATATCAAAGGCAATATTTGATTTCCATGTGTCCCTGTGTCGACATAAGAAACTTCCAGACCCGTAGAGAATTTTCCCGAGCCAAACTAATGACAGTGGCTGAGAGGCAAAATCTCAACGGATTGAGAAAATGGTCTGGAGCATGGAAGTCTCACAGCTTATTCTACGCATCGGAATAAACGAGGCCTCCATGTTATCTCTAGTTTGACAGAAGCTCTGTCTTTATGGTCAACAGACCCAAGGCTTTGTCCTTAAGATAATCTGATGCTGGCCAGGACCTGACTGCCCTAAGGGCTTAATGGTTAGGGGAGTAAATGCTCGAGGGAGAAGGAGGCGGGTGAGTCAGGGGCTGGGTGACGCCAGTCTGAATCAAAAGCAAAGAAAGGAGAAAAGCTCATATTAAAGAAATGAAGTTTCTGCCAGGTTACAATGTGAAACTGAATATCAACTGGATAGTAAGTGTTATTATGGAGTTAATATCAATCTTTTTAGAGATGACAATGGTTATGTTTTTAAAAATATTTCTTATCTCTTAGAGATAGATACTGAAGTATTTAAAAATGAAATAACAATGTCCGAGATTTGCTTTAAAGTAACGGGGGGGAAGGGTAGTAGAAAGGCATTGTTTTGTTTTGTTTTTTTAAGATTTCATTTATTTACTTTTAGAGAGTAAAAGTAAAGTAAGAGGAAAGGGGGGAGAAAGAGAAGAAGAGCAACAGCCATGTGTGAGAGACACACCGATTGGTTGCCTCTTGCACACCCCCAACTGGGGACCTGGTCCGCAACCCAGGCATGTGCGCTGACTGGGAATTGAACCAGCGACCCTTCGGTTTACATGATGGTACTCAATCTGCGGAGCCACACCAGCCACAGCTAGAAAGGCATTGATAAAAAGACTAAATTCAACCAAGTACATCTGAAGATCTAATTGACTTGATTGACTCATGAATCACACAGCATCACATCTAGCAACTGGAGGAGTGCTTCCAGGAGCTGTACAAAATAGTAGGTTTTACAGGAAGCAGGGTGGGGCAAGGGAGCTATTGGTGACAGAAAAGAAAGGATTATTTTGGGCCAGGGACACCTTTTCTGTGGGGAAGGAGATGGGAAAGGGTTTTTATTATGTAGATTGCCTAATGTATAGAGCAAGAGCAGAGCGGATTCTTTGGACACCTTTGACAATCCAATATAGAGGCACTGTCAGCCATGACAGTTATGTCAAGTGCTATGTCAAGACTGAGGTAATGGGCACTGGTTGGTGCAGCTCAGTGGATTGAGTGCCTGCCTGCAAACCAAAGGGCTGCAGGTTCGATTCCCAGTCAGGGCACACACCTGGGTTGCAGGCCAGGTCCCCAGGAGGGGGCACATTGATGTTTCTCTCCTCTTTCTCTCTTCCTTCTCCTCTTTCTAAAAGTAAATAAATAAAATCTTTGAGAAAAAAAAAAAGACTGAGGTAATGGGGTATAACAGAAACACCCTTAAGAGGGGCCTGGAATGTCCAAAGCCACAAGTCTGGACACTTGGATAAGGACTCCACCTAGGTACCGATGTGAGTGGGACACCCGCCCCTTGTGAGCTATAAGAATTCAGAGCTCACATCACCCAAGGCTCGAGTCGGCTGCGCTATGGGTCACGTTCAGAGCCCTGCTGGGCTTCCACTGCACCAGATGCACGCCACCATTGCAGCTGCCTGCCTGGAGACCAAGGCCGCCTGTCCACCTACACATGGGGCTTCCCCCTAGATGTCCGCTCTGCTCGCTGCTCATTTCTATTATGTCAGCTCAGCCTGTCCGTGTACATCCTGCAAGACTCAGTTGGCTTATTGGGGAGAGCTCCCCTAAGAAGCCTGGCACTGTGGAAGGACACAAACATGTGTGACTCCTTTCAGGGATGCTCACTTCCTCGTGACACCTTTTCTTTCTATGGGAGATGGAGAGGGCCTAAGTGACAGATTACTGGGGCTTGACTAGAAAATTTTGTGCTGGTAGATTAATGTTATCTTTCTGGGAGAGGTTGAAATTGCTACTAGATTGAATATTAAATCTGTGTTTGTTATCATGGGCCTTTAGCAGGAGTGATGCCATTTGGGGCCTATGGTTTTTTTCTTTAACAGTATAAGTGAATAAAATAATGACTTTGTTGAAGCTGATTAATGGGTACATGGGGTTCACTATACTATTGTACTTTTGAGTATGTTTTTAAAAATCCCATTTTATATACATGGAAGCAACAGTGATGGGAAGGAAACCAGGACTCAAAACAACGATTTGGAACAAAAGGAAGAAATAAACATTCGACCAAAACAGAATGAAGAAATAAGAATTCAAAAAAATGAGGAGAGAATTAGGAACTTCTGGGACAACATTAAATGTTCCAACATCCAAATCATAGGGGTCCCAGAAGAAGAGCAAGGGCAAGACATTGAAAACTTATTTGAAAACATAATGAAGGAAAACTTCCCCAATCTGGCAAAGGAAACAGACATATAAGTCCAGGAAGCTCAGAGTCCCAAATAAGTTGGACCCAAAGAGGACCACACCAAGATACATCATAACTAAAATGCCAAAGAATAAGGATAAGGAGAGAATCTTAAAAGCAGCAAGAGAAAAGGAGAGAGTTACCTACAAAGGAGTTCCCATAAGACTGTCAGCTGATTTCTCAAAAGAAACCTTACTGGTAAGAAGGGGCTGGAAAGAAGTATTCAAAGTATTCATGAAAGCCAAGGACCTACATCTAAGATTACTCTATCCAGCAAAGCTGTCATTTAGAATGGAAGGGCAGATAAAGTGCTTCCCAGACAAAGTAAAGTTAAAGGAGTTCACCATCACCAAGCCCTTATTTTTCAAACTGTTAAAGGGACTTAAGAAAAAGAAGATCAAAACTATGAACAGTAAAATGACACAAACTCACAACTATCAACACCTGAACCTAAAACAAACTAAGCAAACAACTAGAACAGGAACCGAATCACAGAAATGGAGATCACATGGAGGGCTATCAGTGGGGAGGGAGAAGGGGGAGAATGGGGGAAAAGGTTCAGGTAATAAGAAGCATAAATGGTAGGCACAAAATAGACAGGGGGAGGTTAAGAATAGTATAGGAAATGGAGAAGTCAAAGAACTTACATGTATGATGCATGGACATGAACTAAGGGTGGGGGGGAATGCTGGAGGGAAGAGGGGGACAAATGGGAGGAAAAAAAGGGACAACTGTAATAGCATAATCAATAAAATATACTTTAAGAAATTCCCATTTCAAAAAGGCAAGAAAGAAAAAAGAAATCACTCAGTATGAATCACTTTATCAGCCTTTCCTAACAGCTGGTTTGGGTAACAGGGCTCTGCCACTAACAAGCTATATGACTTTGGGCAAGTCCCTGCTTGTCTCCAGACTCGGGCTCACTCAGCTGAAAAATGTGGCCTTTGGGTGAGATTTCTCTTAGGGTCCTAAGAAGCGAGCAGGGATTACCGGTTTATAGAGAGGAGCCTAAGGGCATTGGGGAGGGGAAAAATTCAATAGTTAAGACAACATGAAACCTTAACCTCATCTCTGACGCTGTGACCTCTGTCAAGGCCCTTTATATGCCTGTATCCTTATCTATAGAAATGATATTCATATCTTGGTGGGAAGATGAAATAAGTTAGCAGCTGTGAAGACTCTGGCATGGTGGATGATACTCAATAAATGATACTCAATAAACATTAGTTTCCCTGGACCCGCAATGTTCTTTCAGGACATGACTGACACGAAACCCCACCACCTTCTGTCCGAAACTCAAAAGGGCAAGAAACTACCCACCGCCAGGTGCGCTCACAGCGCCCTCGCGCGGCCAGAGCTGGAACGGTCAGATGGGCGACCCCGCCCACCGGCGTCCGCGCCTGCGTAGAGAGGCACCGCCCCTGAAGTTTGCTGTAGTTGTGACCCGCGTCTCGGACGCCTGCGGCGCCACCATGGCGGTGCGACAGGCGCTGGGCCGGGGTCTGCAGCTGGGTCGAGCGCTGCTGCTGCGCTTCACCGCTAAGCCCGGCCCGGCCTACGGCTGGGGGCGGCCCGAGCGGCCAGGGCCCGCGGCCGTCCGGGGCCGCGGAGAGCGCCCGGGACAGGCCGCGGAGCCGCGCAGGCTCGGCCTCGGGCTCCCGGACCGCTACCGCTTCTTCCGCCAGTCGGTGGCCGGGCTGGCGGCGCGGCTCCAGCGGCAGTTCGTGGTGCGGGCCCGGGGCGGCGCGGGGCCTTGCGGCCGCGCAGTCTTTCTGGCCTTCGGGGTGGGGCTGGGCCTGATTGAGGAGAAGCAGGCGGAGGGCAGGAGGGCGGCCTCGGCCTGTCAGGAGATCCAGGTGAGCGCCGAACCGGGGCGGGGCGGGGCGGGGTGG
>PVJD01012814.1:0-37528 GCA_004026545.1 Mormoops blainvillei | reverse complement strand
CCCATGTCCATCAGCCCCTGGTAAGCACAATATTACTCTGCTTTTAGGAGTTCGGCTTTCTTTAAGCTCCACACATAAGTGACAGCATACAGTATTTGTCATTCTCTTGAATACACATATTTTCAACAAACTATAAATACTATGTAGTACAGTCGACCTGAAATTCCCCCATACCCCCATGGGGGAGCAATAAGCCAGTCGTGACCATGTCTGCACCTTCATCCCAGGCTCTGTGCCCATTGTGGTTCACCAAAGAGCTCCCCTGCCGGACCATGGACCGCCTCACCCGCCAACACAGCAGGCGATTTCTCACGGTGGGACTTGCCCCCTTGAACCGTAGAGACTTTCCTGTGTCTCTGCAGCAACACAAGCTTCACACTTAAAATGCAAAGATGTCCTTGACTTTTTCTGTAAGTTGGCTTATTACTGTTCCTAACTGCTACTGCACAGATCGGTGCAGTGCTGAAATTGAGGGTACCTAGGTCTCCTTTGCTGGGGTCTGGCTTGGTCTTCTGCAGTTTTACAAAATCAGTGTTACAGCTGCCTGTTGCTACCTAGCAGAGGGTGGGGTCTGACATACTCCCTTTCTTTTTGCAAGATAGTTTGATGGTAGTGGGAGTAATTCGACCGCCCCCGTTTCTGGCAGGAGAAGGACAGATTCCTGGCTTATCGCTACCTGACAAAGTGCCCTGCAACAGATGGAAATCACTGAATCTGATTTTCTCTGTTCCCATCTCATACATCCTTCCATCCTGAATACACCCTTGATGCTACTTATCCATAGTGTGTACATTTGAATGTTGCCTGCAAGGGTCCTTGCAAACCTTAAAGCATCACACAAATAAAGATTATTCCATGTTTATCGGGGGGTGCCATTTGTAATGGTAGCATCAGGTAAACCAACTCACCTGTTCCAAGGAATTCCTCCCAAATTGTTATATTTTTCTTGGGCAGAGCTTGCTGAGGAAGGTTTTCATGGCGCTCTTCAGCTCCTTGTTCCTGAGGCTGAAAATAATGGGACTGAGGAAGGGCGTGAGGACTGTGTAGGTGATGCCCATCAGGGTGTCCCCTTCCAGAGGCTGGGGCCCCTTGGACTTGAGGTAGATCACAGAGGCGAAGCCATAGTGCACGACCACCACAGTGAGGTGGGACGCACACGTGGAGAAGGCCTTGCGCCGGCCCTCGGTGGAGGGGATCCTCAAGATGGCAGCCACGATGGAGGTGTAGGAGAGGAGGATGAGGAGACAGCAGCCCAGCAGGGCCATGATGCACACCAGGCCCACGCCCTCAGCCACACCTTGTACGTTATTTCCACAGGCCAACTTCACAAGAGGTGGTACGTGACAAGCAAAATGGTGGATCTCATTGGGTCCACAGAAGGTGAGGTGGAAAATGGCCGTTGTCACCACTAGCCCCATAACTAAGCCACCAGCCCAAGACCAGGCCACCAGGCAGGTATAGCCACGGGGACTCATGAGCACGCTGTAGCGCAAGGGATGGCAGATGGCCACATAGCGGTCATAGCCCATGACCGTGAGCAGGAAGGAGTGTGTGAAGCCAAACGTGAAGGAGAAGAACATCTGGCTGGCACAGGCCGTCAAAGTGATGGAGCGGAGGGCGGAGAGCAGGTCGGCCAGCATGCGCGGGATGATGGTGAAGGTGTAGAGGACCTCGGAGACGGAGAGGGCGCAGAGGAAGAGGTACATGGGCGTGTGGAGGCTGCGCTCGGCCCAGACGGTGGTCATGATGAGCAGGTTCCCCAGCAGCGTGAACAGGTACATCAGCAGGAACAGCAGGAAGAACGCCGGCTGGAGGTGGGGGAAGGTGGAGAAGCCGACGAGGATGAACTCAGACACTGCAGAGAGGTTGGTTCTCGGCATGGAGGCTGGGCCTGGGTGGGGGTGGACAGGGGGAGGTCAGCTCTGATGGAGAAGGCCATCACCTTCCACCCGGACCCGCCCAAGGGGCTTCTCCTGTCAAATGACAGCTCTCATTGATTGAGTTCTCACTCCGTGCCTCCTATCATTTAACCCTCTCTTCAACCTAGTGAGGAAGGTGCTATTTTCATCACTGTCATTTTGAGTATCTTGAGCATATTTATTGAAAACATTGGGGTGCACGAAGTCTAATTAACTTGTTCAAGGTGAAGCTGTTGTAATGGCAGAGCCAAGACCCAAACCCATGGCTAGCTGTCTCCAAAGACTACGCCTCTAGGTTTCCTCCTAAAATGAAAATGCCCCTTCAGAGCAGCCATTTCTGTTCTGCACTCCTACTCCCTTCTGATAAATCCTGTTCTTCCCATAGCTTCAGAAGCCAAAAGACGCCCTGCGCCATGTCTGCAATGCCTGGGACCGGTGTGCATCTCTAACTTAATACGACTCAGTCATATTCTTCCTCTGGAGTTGTCCATGCCAGTAATCAGAGGTAGGAGGCTGGGTGGAATTAAGGTTCTGTTTTTCTCCAGCTCCCATGAAGCAGGTAAGTGCCTTCTTAGGTGATGCAACATGGCCAAAAGACAGAAGGTATAGGAGTCAGCCAACATGAGTTAGAATCCCAGCTCTGCCTGCCATGTAAACTCAAGGTTGTTTCTTCACTGCTCTGTACCTCCATTTCCCTTATCTACCTCAAATGGCTGCTGTTAGAAATAAACGAGCTATCTTGGAATGTGGTCTATGAAGTGCCACCTATGATAATTAAATCAGCACACCAAGTGAGCGAAGGTGCATAGTCCGTGCTCACTAAATAACATCAATTTAATGAGATCAATGTTTCTTTATGAATAACTTAACTATTTTTAAATGATCTTATTTTATTAGGCAATGTAAAGTTTAAAAGGCAGCAAACCACTGACCTCCTTTCTGTCTCTATGGATTTGCTTGTTCTAGATATTTCGTATAAATGAGATCATGTGCTATGTGCCTTTTTTGTCTGGCTTCTTTCACTCGGCATATTTTTAAGTTCCATCCGTGCGGTGGCATGCGTTGGTGCTTCATTCCTTTTCATGGCCAAACAATATCCCACTGTGGGGATGGACCACATTTTGTTTATCCACCCTTCAGTTGGTGGACATTTGTGTTGTTTCCACTTTTTCATTATTGTGAATAGGCTGCCATGAACGTTCATGTAGTAGTTTAAAATACAGCAGTGGCTTCCAGGGGTTGGGGGAGGGGGAGAAGGGGGAACGACTGCTAATGGGTATAGGGTTTCCTTTTGGGGTGATAAGAAAGTTCTGGAATTAGACATGGGGGTGGTTGAACAGTGTCATGAATATTTAATGTCACTGAATGGTACTACAAAATGGCTGAAATGGTCAATTTTATGTTAATGTGCATTTCACCATAATTTTAAAAACAGGAAAAACAACTAGTAAATACCCTCAGAAGTGGGCTGAGGTCCTTGATCAAGCCCTGGCAGCTTGATAACGAGACAGGAAGGAGGGACCGGACACTTTGGTGACTGCAGACTGCATCCCACAAACACCACCGGCTTCCAGCGTTTCTTGGCTTCCTTCTCCTGGAACCACTCGCATCTTTCCTCTACTTCTGGGCAAGCACATGCCCGCAGGTCCCTAGGACGGCAGCCCCAACAGGCCCACTCAGCCCCGTCACTCTGAGGTCTTACAGGGATGAGTCAAAGTCAATGACTTGGAGACAAGAACCTCTGAGAAGAGGCTGAATGGGTGAGACTGGGGTCTTTGGGTTGTGCTCACAAGCCCTCGTGCCCCCCAGTGCCTAGTGCAAGGTTTCTCAGCTGTGGAACTCTCGATATTTGGGGCCAGATCATTATTTGTTATGGGGGGCCATCCCATGCACCGTAAGCTGTTTAGCAGCATCCCTGACTTCTACTAACTCGATGCCAGTAGCCCTTGCTTGGTCATGACAACCAAAAATGTCTCCAATCACTACCAGTGTCACCATGGGGGGCAAAGTCTCCCCAAGCTGACTGAAGATCTAAGAGTGCAGTTGCAATTCCTTGGCACTGAACCCAATGTCTTCCCTTCTCCACGTGCAAATTCCTGTTTATTTCGAATATTCGGCTGAAATTCCACCCCCTCTGTGCAGTCCTCCTGGACATTCTCTTCACAAAGCAGATCTAGCCTCTCACTCCTGAGGGCTTCCAAAACAACGACCCCTGAGCGAGTTTAAAAATCCTTGTCCCATAAACAGTAAAAATGAAAAGAGACTGGCAAAAATATATACAGCAGATGTAATAACGGTTTAAGTCCATTAAATATAAATGGTCCCCGAAAAATCCTTGCTCCTAACTTTGTCATAACCCGCATCATAATGAGTCTTGTTTGCGATGCAACTATCTCTGGCACTGGATTTTGAGTTCTTATTGAGAATAACTACCTGTTATTGGATGTGCCCTATTGTAACCGCAGAACCAGCTCAAGCTGGTCCTATCCCGTTTCTCACAAAATCCAGAACCAAAGTTTAGGAGGAACACTTGTGAACCTTTACCTGCTTCCCCTACAGGAAAAAAGGACCAGAACGTGACTGGAACCTGACCACCGAAACCCTTTCAGAATTGAAATGTCTGCTGTCAAGAAAGATCTGGTGCTGAAATTCTTAAACCTTGTGCCAAACCTTGGACCAGGGAGACAGATTGAGTCTTGCCTCCTGTCTCCTTGCCAGCCAAACCCGCAAATAAAAGCTCTTTCTTTTCCTGAAGGCCAGTTCCATAGCATTGGCTTCTATGTGCATCAGGCAGCGAGCCCATGCTTGGTAACAGTACGGGCCAGGCACCCATGCTCACACACTTCTTATTAAATGTTTACTGAAATATGAAGCATGTGCTGTTATCCTCATTTTACAGGTGTGGTGATGGCTGAAGCCCACAGAAGACACATCACTTGCGCGGGGACCACAGCTCCAGATCTGAACCTGTGTCCAAATGACCCCAGAGCCTACCCTTTCCTGACCTCTCTGTTACACTCACCACTCACTGGTGGCTGTTCATGTCAGAGACCACTTCCAGGACCAGAGAGACGTTAGCTTCACCATACCATTCCATTCACACACTCCCTCCTCATCAACGAAGGTCACAAGCACCCACAGCCATGAAGAGGGAAAAGGAGGGTACTGAGAAGACAAAAACTCGCTATGGCCTGCGGGGGTGGCCCAGGGCTGCATGTACCAGCCTATGAAACAATGGGGGTGCAGAATGCAGCTACGAGGGCTGTTCATTTATTCTGGAAAAGACAAAACGATGCAGATGGTAAAAACATTAGTGGTTACCAGGGCTCGGGGGGAGTGAATAGGGGTGAATAGGTGCAACTCTGGCGAATTTTTCTTTAAGGCGATGAAACTACTCTGTATGATACTATAGTGGTGGGTGCATGACATCGTGCATTTGTCAGAGCTCGTAGGATGTACAGCAGCAAGAGTGAACCCGAACGCGAACTGTGGGCTTTAGTTAGTAATAATGTGTCAATACAGGTTCGGCAATGATACCGCAGGTACTTCACTAATGCAGGGTGTTAATAACAGGGGAGCTGTGTGCAGGAGAGAGGTGGTGTACAGGAAGGCTCTGCTATTGGCTCAATTTTCTGTAAAGCTAAAGCTGCTCTAGAATGTAAAGTCTATTCATTTTTAAGTAAAACAACAACAACAACAACAACAAAAACGGCATAGAACCACGATGGGTGTGGGCCCAGGACATCACAGAGGACCACTAAAAGCCTGCTGTCATTGATCCACCAGAGCACCTAGCAGGTTCCTCTCTGAGTAAACTGAGCAGAGTGAGAGAGAACAAGGGGACCCAGCTCTCTGCAACTTAGAGGCCACGGCACACTGAGCTCAACTCCCCACCCAGAGACTTGCGGGCACACACTCGTGGGCAAGCCCTGCCCACATAGTCCCTAGGTCAGGGCGTCCCAGCATTAGGGACATTTGGGGGCTGGATCATTCTTTATGGTGGGGGCTGCCCTGTACACTGCAGGGCGTTGAACAGCATCCCTGGCCCGCATGGATGCCAGCAACCTCTCTCAGTCACGACCATTGAAAGTATCTTCACACAATGCCAGATGAGAACCAGGGGCTGGCGAGGTCTGTCTTGTCTCTCAGGTTCCATCTGGCCTTTCCTGTCTGCCCCCATCCTAGCTGTCTCTCCTTAATGTGCTGTTTAGCTTCCCTCTGCGTTCTCCTTTGCATATCAGCTACTTCCTCCTCCATTTCCTCTCCCCCTTTTATCCCCAAATCCTTCCCATTATCCCACTTATCCCTCCCGCTTCCCCATACCTACACCCCTGGGAGGGGGCTGCAGCCTTCAATCCTGAATCCCCTCACCTCTCTCTTTGCTCTGCCTGTCCCTGGTCCTTTTACCACAGGTTTCTGGTTGGGACAGAGAGGGGAGGGAGGAGGAGCCAGACAGGTGTCGTGGTTAACTTTGAGGGGCAGCCCTTCTCTCTGCACCTGCCCGATGAAACTTCCATGGAACCTAATAATCATCACATGGCCTTGAAGCGAGGAAGTGGGGCCCTGCCTTCTGTCCCCACTTCACAGACTAAAATTGCACAAGGAGTTGTATAAACAGGGGGGCTTCTCTGAGTCCAGGGTAGATGCTGGTTTTCTCGGTGCCTCCTGGTCAGGCGAAAGGGAGGGAAGGTGACTTACCCGGGACCCTGTGCCTGCTTCTGCGTCACCCCAGCGGAAGGTCTAGGTTGGCATTTTCCTGTACAGGCGAGGATTGGGCTGCAAGGTAAGGAGCCTGATGCCCTGAGCGTGCCAGCTGGGTAGGGGTTTTTTTGAGCCCCACCTTTTTATTTATGTCACCTCTGCTCCCTGCCCTCCACCTTCTCTCACTGTGATCCTAGTGGCTCTGCCCCGGCTACTGGGATGCTGGGACCCCTAGGGATCCTGCAAGGGAGAGGACAGCCTCGGGGAGACTGTGTCCTCCCCTCCCCGCCCCCCCTGCCTGCCAAGGGTGCGTCAATTAACGGAGCTTCTCAGGGGCTGGAGCAGAGCCTAGTGATATGCAAACCTGGGCCCTGGGGCCCTGGCTTCCCGTTTGGCAGGAGAGCAGCCGCGCCGCTGCCCGCCGGGGCTGAGAAGGCTGCCCGACGTGGCCTTCTACTTTCATCCTTCCTCGTCCGGGTCATTTGCCCAATTAAATGTCTTTTTCAAGATTTAAGGAAATCAAATGACGCACAAATATTTGTTTCTTCTTGAATAACTGAACCGGCACAAATAAGGCTAAAGTTATGCAATGGCCAGCCACGTGATCGGGATAATAAACTTGATGAGCATCCTTGCAGACTTGTCTGCTTGTGGAGTGAGCACCAACACAAGCCCATAAAACCAGATACAATTGTAAGGTCTTATTGTACCTTTTCATTTGTTTGTTTTCTTTTGAGGTAAATTTCACATAACATAAAATTACCCACTTGAAAGCGAACAGTTTGGTGGCATTTAGCACATTCACAACATTGTTCAATATCACCGCTACCTAGTTCCAGGCCATTCTCATCCCCTCAAAAGGAGACCCTGTCACATTGGCAGCCACTCCCCGTTCCACTGCCCTTGGCCCCTGGCAACCACCGATCTGCTTTTTAATCCCTATGGTTCTGGAGGTTTCATATGAACAGAATCATATATGTTGTGGCCTTTGGGGTCTGGCTCCTCCCCGTCAGCATCACGTTTTCGAGATTCATCTGCATTGTAGCCTGTGTCAGTGCCTCACCCCTGTTTATGGCAGAGTAATGTGCCCTCCTGAGGGTGGACCACATTGTGTTCACCCGTTCACTGTGGGTTGTTCCCCGCTTTTGGTTATTGTAAATCATGCTGCTGTGAATATTCATGTACAAGGATTTGTCTGAATTCTTTTCAGTTCTTTGGGGTATATACCTAGGAGAGAAATTCCTGGGCCATATGGTAATTCTATGTTTAATTTTTCTTTTTGGTTTATCAGGGCTTTTTAAATTTTTAATTTTTATTGTTTATTCAATTACAGTTGCCCCAATTTTTCTCCCTTTGCCCCCCTTCACCTATGTAGTTCACGGTTAATCCCCTCTCTGTTGTTCATGTCCGTGAGTCATTCATACATGTTCTTTGACTAGTCCCGTCCGCTCCCTTCAACCAGTCCCGCTCCCCGCCTCTTCCCCTCTTACAGCTGTGAGCCTGTTCCATGTTTCCATGTCTCTGGTTCTATTTTTCTCATTAATTTATTTTGTTCATTAGATTCCAGTTATAAGTGAGGTCGTACGGTATTTGTCTTTCACTGGTTTATTTCACTTAGCATAATAGTCTCCGGTTCCATCTATGCTGTCGCAAAAGATGGGACTTCTTTCCTTCTGCTGCGTAGTACTCCATTGTGTGAATGTACCACAGTTTTTGATCCATTCGTCTACTGATGAGCACTTGGGCTGTTTCCAGCACTTAGCTATTGTAAACTAACCCTAATATTTTGATGAACCTACCAAGCTGTGTGTTTTTAATGTAGATGTGATTGTCGCTATAACTTGGCTTTTTCACTCAGCACCTTGGAATGATACCTGTGTTGGCTTATATAGACTATACTTTCTTATCCTGGGCACTGTTGGCATTTGGGACTGGATTGTCCTTGTGGTGGGCACTGTTCTGTGTGCTGCAGGACGTATAACAGCCTCCTTCGTCTCCACCCACTAGGTGACAATAGCCTCCCCACCCCAGCCATGACAAAAATGTCTCCATGTCATTATAGACAGTCCGTCAGAGTGAAGTGGGGGGGGGGCCTCCCCTATTGGTCCCAAGGGAGGTTCTTACACTGGGTGGCACCAAGATGAATGGGTAGTTCCCCAGGTACACCAAAAACTGGCAAGGTAACTGGATAGAAAAAAAGCTCTCCCTTCCCTAGCCCTATAAGAACTGCGGGCTTGAGCAGGAAGATGAGATGGCCTTTGAGATGGGAGCCCACCATTCTGCTGGGGTGTGTGGCGCCTGAATAAACCCCCTTCCTTTCACACTAGCCTCATGAGTTTGACTTCCCTTGTGGCAGGCAGCCAGACCTCCATTTTGTTCTGTTTCACCCGGACATGGGCAAGTGTCCCCCCAGGGGCAAACTCACCCCTAGGTGAGAACCACTAATGTACAACCACCTCACTTTTATAAAATTGGTTTAATATTCAATTTTATGACTATGTGCAGTGTATATTTAACTGACAGGCACTTTGGTTGCTTCCAGTTTTTTCGTCGTTATTAGGAGTAATGCAATACCTAAACTTGTATGTCTTTTATTATACAAGGCACTATCTGATTCAAATAAAAATTAAGTAATGAGATGATCAGGTCATAGAAAATATGATTCTTCAATTTAAGAAGAATTGCCAAACTAAGCTTCTAAGTGGCTGGGCTGATTCATACCCCCAGTACCTGCGTGTCAGAGGGTATATTTCCCACACCCTCACTAATGCTTAACAGTGTGAAGCTTGCCGGGTTTTTCTTTTGTTTGTTTGGTTGGTTGGTTGGTTGGTTGGTTGGTTGGTTTTTTTGTAGAGCCAACTGAGACTTTATTTTGGGGAAAAAACATTTGATTTGGGTTTTAGTCGGGGGCATGGGTAAGAGGCGGCCCCCCAGGCAGTAAGCTCCCCCACTCCAAGGGTGAACTGAGGCCTGGGGCTGAGCCTCAGGTGGCTCCCCTGTGCCCTCTGCTCCCCTGCCCAGCTCCTTTGCCACCAGCTCAGAGGACAGGAGGGACTGCAGCTGTCATTCCCTTAGGTAGCTCATCAGATGACTCAGACACCGGCTTCCCATGGCAGGTCTCAGTCTTCTTCACAACCACAGTCTGGGAGGAGCTGGTGCTGGTGTGGCCAAAGGAGCCAGGGTCCTGCCAGAGCCCGAGCTGGCCGGGAAGCCCAAGCAGTAGCTGAGGTTCCCATAAGCCGGGTTCAGCTCACCTGAGTAGCCACTGGTGGTCTCAGTGTGGATGCTCATATTCTGCGTCCCAGATGCCAGGCGGCTCTCCTTGCCCTCCAGCAGCCTGAGGTAGGTGGTGGCCTCCATGTCCAGGGCCAGTCGCCGGGGCATCTCCCCTTCATGCAGTCGCTGGGCCGTGTCCTGCTTGGCAGTTCTCAGGGCAGCTTCCAGCTCAGCCACGTTGGCCTGAGCATCCCTGATGGCCAGCTCATCACGCTGCTCAGCCTCAGTGATGGCAGCCTCCCGGGAAGCCCTCTGGCCTTTGAGGTCCTCGAGCTCAGCCTGGAGTCGGCTGATGTTCTGGTTCATCTCAGAGATCTCCGTCTTCATGCGACGCAGGTTGTCCCTGTGCTCCCCAGCTAACGTCTGCAGCTCCTCATGCTTGATCTAGTGCCTGGCCTCTGCCTTGGCCCAGCTGCAGCTGGCAATCTCCTTGCCCTTGGCCTTGACCTCGGCGAGAATGCTGTCCAAGTGCAGGGAGCTGCTGTGGTCCACGGACAGCACCACGGACGCGTCAGAGATTGGGGCCTGCAGCTAATGGATCTCCTCTTCATACAGTTGCCTGTAGAAGTTGATCTCATCAGTCAGTTCTTCCAGACGGGACTCCAGCTCTATCTTGTTCATAGAAGCTTCATCTACACCCTCCTTGATGAGGACAAAATCATTCTCTGTCTCTGTGAGCTTGTCGATCTCATCCTCGTACGTATTTTTCAAGTCCACCACCAGCCCCTGCATTTTGCCAAACTCTGCCTCCAGTCTCAGTGTCTCCTGGGCCAGTGTTTCCAGCTGCTGCTGAAGGTTGTCGGCGTAGCTCTTGAGCGTATTGTCCATGTTACTGGGTGTCCTCTTCAGCTACTGCAGGGGAGTCCACTTAGTCCCTAGAATCTCACTCTGCTGCTCCAGACTCCGCTCCTTCCTGTCGATGAAGGCAACCCCTGGCAACCATTGATCTTTTCACTGTCTCCATAGTTTTGCCTTTTCTAGAATGCCAAATAGTTGAAATCATACAGTAGACAGACTTTTCAGATGGGCTTCTTTCACTTCTAAATATGCATTAAATCTTCCTCAATGTTTTTTTTTTATGGCTTGGGAGCTCATTTCTTTTTTACACTGAATAACATTCCATTGCGTAGATGTACTACACTTTATTTATCCCTTCATCTATCGAAGGACAGCCTGGTTACTCCAAGTTTTGGTAATTATGAATAAAGCTGCCAAAAACATCCATATGCAGGTTTTTGTCTACTACTACTTTGGCTAAATACCAAGGAGCATGATTGCTGGCTCGTATGGTAACAGCATGTTCAGTTTTGTGCGACACCACCGGCTGTCTTCCAAGGGGGCTGCACCGTTTCGCCTTCCCACCAGCAATGAATCAAAGTTCCCGTTGCTCTACAACCTCACCAGCATGTGGCATCACCTGTGTTCTCGATTGTAGCCATTCTAACAGATGGGTAGTGGCAAAACTTATTATTCAATGTCTAATTAATTGTTCCAACATGATTGAATAAATAGGCCACTGATTTGAAATGTCACCTTTTATATAATAAATTTATTTATACATGGACGTGAGAGAGACTTGGAAATAGAGAGAAGGAAAGTCATTATGCTGGAAAGATCTAGAAGATAAGTGGGATGGAATTTCATCACCACAGTTCATCTCTGGCAAACTATTTGTTGTCCAAAGTCCAGCAAGAAGATAAAAACAAAACCCCAGATGAAGTGGAACTTGTTGAAAGGACTACCTCAAAAATAAAAACAGGTAGCTTCCTGTAGCAATAAGTACATTTGATGATTGGGGGCTTTCTTTATTATTTTTTTTCTCTAAGCTCTCTCTTTGAAAATAAAACATACCTCGGCTTGGCTCAAAGCGGGCCATTCATCCCCAGAAGCACCATAAGACCTTTGTTTTTTCAATACTGATGTTTTCTTCTGCCCCAAATCGTGCTTCTCACGAATTGACAAAACCTCAAACTCTGGGGGCTTTTTTCAGTGCCTTGTGGCTTAATTTTTTTAAAAAAAGAGTTAAAACGCATTTCCCCTTTATTTTTATCGTTGACACTAATACAGGTAACCCCATTTTCCCTTTCTTTGCCCACCTCCAACCATTATAGTTTGTATCTGTGAGTTATTCATATATATTCTTTGGCTCACCCCTTCACCTTATTTCATCCAGTCCCGCTTCCTCCCCCCGACAGCTGTCAGTCCATTATTCCATGTGTCTGTGCCTCTGCTTCTGTTTAGTTCGTCATTTTATTTTGTTCATCGATTCCACATCTAAGTGAGATCATATGTTACTTGTCTTTCTCTGACTGGCTTGTTTCACTTAGCATAATAATCTCCAATCATCCATGCTGCTGCAAAAGTTAAGTTTTTTCTTTTTTATGGCTGAGTAGTATGCCATTGTGTAAATGTACCATAGCTTTTTTATTCAAGAGTTGAAAACATTTAACAATCAGTTCAGTAAATAACTCTGCAATTCTTGTTTTGAAAATAAACTGTTAAGAACAGTCAAGTGTATTTCATTTAAAATAGATTTTTTGTTTCTTGAACTTGTGGTGTCTGTCTTTTTCAAGCCACAGAAGTCTGATTTATCCAGTGCTTCCTATGTACTGAGTCATTCGATAATTAATTTATATTGTATTTGATGTAATTCTCACAACCCCCTCCCCCCAGGAAGATTGGTACCATTACTAACTTCATTTAACAACCAAGAAAACAGTATCACTGAAATGTGAATTTAACTGATGAAACAACAGGGGAGAAGAAAAGGTTAGTAGCCCTCCACTTTGTGAAGAATTCCCACTCAGAAAGGAAGTGAGACTATATGAGAGACAGCCTATTCACAGGCAAAAGAAGAATTTGAACCCAAGACAGCTCCCCAAGCCATCCTGAAATTCCAGTCTTTTTGCTCAGCGTGGACAATCTCTTTGAAGCAGCATCCCCATTCCTCAAGCTGCATCTGAGTACCACGATGCCCTCATTTACCCAGTAACTACCTTTCAACTGAATGTCTTTGAACCTATAAAGTTTTTCATTATAAATGAGTAGATCATTGACGTACACAGAAAACCAACACCACTTGGAAAGCGTGTCAGCCAGAGCATGTTTTCCACTTTCCCACCTGAATCCCAACTGTTACAGAAGAGTAAAAAGAGAACAGACAGCAAGAAAATGAGAGAAGATTGTTTCAGCTCCAACCTGCGGAAACCTCTGCGCCCGAGACCCTCCTTCCCATTTTCTAACGGGATGCTTGTGAAAAGTGTTAAGGTAACAGTAGCACCAAACCAAAATGATCTCAGACTGTAATCAGAAGGACAGAAAGAACTGAAAAGGCAAGGCATTTTGCGAGTTACTTAGTGTGTCCATGGCCCAAGCTAAACTACCCTGGAAAGCTTTAAGCTTCAGTTAATATTCAACAAGGGATCTAAAAGCACCCTGTGGGAGACGGACAGTCTCTTCAACAAATGGTGCTGGGAACGCTGGATAAACGCACGCAGAACAACGCAACTGGGCCCCTCTCTCACACCACTCACCAAAATTAACTCAAAGTGGATGCGAGACTGAAATATAAAACCGGGGACCATTAAACTCCTAGAAGAAACTGTAGAGAAGAAGCTCCTTGATATTGACCTGGGCAATAATTTTTTGGACATGGCACCAAAGCCACAAACGGCAAAAACTAAAAACAACAAATGGAACTACATCAAATTCAAAAGCTTCTGTGCTGCAAAAGAAACAATAAAATGAAAAGACAACCTATGGAATGGGAGAAGATTTTATCCAAAACCATGTATTGGATAAGGGGTTAGTATCCAAAATATATAAAGAATTTATACAACTTAATAACAAAAAAACCAAAAGAATTTGATTAAAAAACCAGCAAAACTAGATAGAAAATTTTCCAAAGAGGACATCAAATTGGCCAACAGGCTCATGAAACTATGCTCAACGTCCCTAATTATCAGGGAGATGCAAATCAAAACCACAGTGAGATGTCACCTCACACCTTTAGAATTGCTGTCATCAGGAAGGTAAAAGAAAGCAGGTGTTGCCAAGGATTTGGTGAAAAGAGAATCCTTTCTTTTTTAAAAAAAATATTTTATTTATTTTATTTTTAGACAGAGGGGAAGGCAGAGAAACAGCAATGTGTGGTTGCCTCTTGCGTGCCCCGCACTGGGGACCTCGCCCAAAACCCAGGCATGTACCCTGACTGGGGAATCGAACTGGCGACCCTTTGTTTCGCAGGTCGACACTCAACCCACTGAGCCACACCAGCTGGGAAGAGAATCCTTATATACTGTTGATGGAAATGTAAATCGGCATCATCACTATGGAAAACAATATGGAATTTCCTCAGAAACATTAAAAATAGATCTACCGTAAAACCCAGCAATTCCATTGCTGAATATATACCCAAAGGAAATTAAAACAGGATTTTGAAGAGGTATATATACTCCTATGTTTATTGTAACATTATTCACAGTAGCCAAGGTGTAGAAACAATCTAAATGCCCATTGATGAATGAATGGATAAAACAAAGAAGTGGCATATACTCATATATTTAAATGGAATATCATTTAGCCATGAGAAAGGAGGATATTCTGCCATTTGCAATAACATGGATGGACTTTGAGCACATTGAGCACAATATGCTAAATGAGATAAGTCAGAGAAAGACAAGTAGTGTGTGATATCACTCCTATGTGTAATCTAAAAAAATCAAACTCATGGGAAAACAGAGAATGGTGGTTACCAGGAGATGGGGGCTGGGAGGACAAGATTGATGCTGTTTAAGGATACCAGCTTTCAAGGAGTAGTAAATGAGCCATAGAGATCTAATGTGCAATTATAATGCTTATAGACAACTACATTGTACTACAATCATCAAACTTGGCAAGAGGCTAAAACTTCATTATTTCAACCAGTAGAGAGAAAAGATAAGTATACAATGTGACGAGTACTAAATGTCACTACAAGAGCAGTCATGTTACAGTATCTAAGGGTATCAAATTAACGTGTCGTATACCTTACATTTACACAATGTTATATGTCAAATATGTTCAAAATATATTAAAAATAAAGTATTTGCATGAATAATAATTTTGTTTCCACCTTTAAAAAAGAAAAATAAGAAAGAAAAGCCACTGCGAGTTCTCACATTGGGAAGCATTAGTTTATTTCAAAAGTAATTGCACATAAGAAAAGTCTTCAAAGAGCCATAGCAAAGTGATTCTTGCTGAGGAGTTTCCTGAGGGCCCTCTTCAGGTCTCGGTTCCGCAGGCTATAGATGAAGGGGTTCAGCATGGGCGTCACCATGGTGTACATTATGGTGGCTGCCACATCCCTCTGGGTGGTGTGTGTGGATGCGGGGTTGAAGTAGACCCCAATGATAGTCCCGTAGAAGAGAGAGACGACACAAAGGTGAGAGCCACAGGTGGAGAACGCTTTCCACTTCCCCTGGACGGAGGGCACCTTCCACACAGCCGCAGCGATAGGCGTGTAAGAGACCATGATACAGACGAAAGGGACCAGAACCACTGAGCTCCCAAGCACCAACACCAGCATCTCGTTGACTTTCGTGTCAGAGCAGGAGAGCTTGATTAAAGTGTTTAGGTCGCAGAAGAAGTGCGGGATCCTATTGGTGCAAAAGGACAAGCGGGTCATCAGAATAGTGTGGACCATGGAGATGAGGTTGGCCAAGACCCAGGGTACCGCCAACAGCAAAGCACAGCGAAGGACGCTCATGATTGTCATGTAGTGCAGCGGGCAGCAGATGGCCAAGTAGCGGTCATAAGCCATGGCGGAGAGAAGCATGCTGTCGGCGCCCCCAAAGGCAATGAAGAAATACATCTGGACCAGGCAAGCAGCAGAGGAGATGGTGGTGTTCCCACAAAGGTGGTTCAGCAGCATCTTGGGGATGGTTGTGGAGGTAAAGCAAATGTCAAGAAGAGACAAGTTGCTGAGGAAGAAGTACATGGGGCTGTGGAGGTAAGGGTCCAAGGCGATGGCCAGGATGGCGAGCAGGTTCCCCAGGCACCCAATCAGGTAGAGGCTGCAGGACAGCCCGAAGAATGCCTGCTGCTGCAGGGGCTGCTCAGAAAGGCCGAGGAGGATGAATTCAGCGACTCGGGTCTGATTGTCCATGTCCGGGCCGTTCTAAAACCAGAAGCAAGGGCATCAACGATGAGTGGGCTCCTGGGGAGGAAACAAGTCACCTCGTCGCCGTCCTTCCCATTCCTCTTTCCAGGTGCATCTCAACTTCTCTGAGCTTCAGTTTCCTCATTTGTTACACGGGATTAGTAATTCTTAACCCGTTAGGATTGTTATAAAGATTAAGTGAGAAAAACACATCTAAGGGGCTTATATTCCTATCTGACATGTTATGTGGACAATTATTTTTATTAGTGGGAGCTCTCAGTGGTGCTATCAACTATGACATTAATTAGCTTGACTGTGGCAATGATTGTACAGTGTATCAACACATCAAGGTTTGCATCTAATCATATATAATTTTTTAAAGATTTTATTTATTTATTTTTAGAGAGAGGGAGAGAATCATCAGTTGGTTGCCTCTCATATGCACCCTGACCTGGGACCAAACCCGCAACCCAGGCATGGGCCCCGACCAGGAATTGGACCAGTGACCTCGCAGGATGACACTCAACCAACTGAGCTACCACCGGTCAGGGCTAATCATATATAATATCAATCAGTCAATTATACCTCAATAAAGATGGAAAAAAAGAAATAAAAGCAAAATGAACAGCATAAATATTTCCAGGATTTAAAAAAATAAAAATAAATAATAGAGTAATAAGGGTATCAACTACAAAGCCAGACAACCTGAGTTTAAATCCCAGCTCTGCGACTTACTAGCTGTGTGACATTAGGCAAGTTATTTAACCTCTCTGTGCCTTAGTTTGCCCATCTGTAAAATTAGGATAATAATAGTATCAGCCCCATAGAGTTGTTGTGAGGATGTGATGGGTTAATACGTAAAATGTTGAACCTTATGTATTTTTCTGAGAGTTCAGATCTCTTAGAATGGACTGGTGATTGCCAGGGGCAGGGTTTGGAGTGGGGAGACGTTAGGCAAAACAGATAAAGGGTGTCACAAAGTCCAGATTGCCATTTTAAAGTAAATAAGCCCTGGGGATGTACTATACATCACGGCAACCATAGTTAACAGCGCCGTATTGCATACATGAAAGTTGCTAAGAGAGTACATCTTAGAAGTTCTCATGACAAGGAAAAAAATCTTAACTATGTGTGGTGATGAACAGTAACTAGACTTATTGTGGGGATCATTTTTGCAATATATACAAATACATTATGTTGTACGCCTGAAACTAATACAATCTTGTAGGTCAATTATACCTCGATTTTTTAAATCTCTTCGTGTTTGAGAGCAACAGCGCTGGGTCCAGGTGCACCCTGTTTGGATGCCATTCCTGACACTTATTAGCTCTACGAACCAGTGACAGGCAAGCTCAAAGCCTCAGTTTCCTGAGAGAATTAAGTGAAGCAATGGCTGTGGAGCTCTGTAAAGGATGCTTTTTGAAAAGGCGCCACTCTGAAATGTCCCAGTGACTCATCTCTCACGCCGCTGATGTCTCCCTCCTCCCTGGGCTGTGGGGGCGTGTACAGATTCATTGTGTTCCGGGGCAGGTTTTTCCCAAAGGGAGCTAATTTTGCTCATTTTGTGTTTCTTAACATCAGTCTTAGAGACAGAGGATCTTAACTGGTCCGCAAATTCTGGCCCTTTGTACCAGGTGAGACTTGCCTGACCCTGAGCCTACACTCTCCTGGGCAGCTCACTGGCTCTGTATCAGTCCCTTTAGGCGAAATTATGCTGCAGTAACATACTCGCCCCAATCTCAGTGGCTGACCGCAGTGAAGGCTTATTTCTCACCCAGGCTACGTGTGCATCACAGGGGGCTATGGCCATGCTCCTCTGTGATGAATTCCCTCCAGGGCTCGGGCAGCTGGACAAATCTTTGTCTGGGATACTGTTGGGAATGGTAGCAGTGGGAAAAGTGAACTGTGTTCAGGCTCCTAAGTGTTTCTGCCAGGAAACACCTTGCTCTCACCTTCATTGACATGTCTATGGCCAAGCCTGGTGTCAAGGGGTGGAGAGGTAGAAATCTCTTCCAGAGAGCAGCAGCAAATATATGTGAAAAATAATAGACTCTCCGAAGTTTTGCAGTGACCGTCCTATTCTACTGAAGGCTGAGGAGAAGAGTGTATGCATTTCTCTGTGAGACAACATGTCTCATCTTTGTATCTCTGGAGTCCCACGCTCAGAACCCAGGAGTGCTGTTTACCCTGCAGTCCACACGCTGGATGCCACGTCAGGTTCAAGGCACATCCGAGGGGTGAAAATATTTATAATACAGGTGGCAGATGTCTTGATGCAGAGGACTCTGTCATCTTCCACGCTCCCTTACACGTTTCATTCAGTGACTGAATTTCTGGCCCCTTGATTGTCCTGTTGTTTCCTGAACAACGGTCCCAGATACCCCCTTTCCCAGGCACTCCAGTCTCACTAGGTCCCAAATGGGGTCCCCCGACCAGAGCTGCCGAGGTTAGCCCTGGGAGCCGTGCACCCCACGATTCCACGGGGCACGCAGGCTGCACAGCCCTAGCTGGCACGACCAACTCCTCTCTTGCCTCTCATATCCCCCTGATTCCCAATTGGTGGACTTAAAACGTCCATCTTCATCTCTTGGACAGAAGTAGAAAATGTATTCCCAGAGCGAGACCCCGACTCAGGCCGCCATCATTTCCCCGCTGGATGACCCGTCGTGGAGTGGCTCTCCATGGCCACTCTCGCCCCCTGCAGTCCTTTTCCATGCTGCAGCCAAAGTGACAGTGAAATGCAGATGGCGGTCTTACCCCACGTCACCCCGCCGTGGCACACCACTGCTCCTCGTGCACCCGACATCTTCAGGCTCCATCTTCCTGGTTTTGTCTCCTGCCTTAGAGCCTTTGCACCTGCTGCTTCACTTCACCTACATCGCCTTCACTTCTGCTTTTCTAACCACCCTCCTTGGAGTGGAGCCAAGGGGTTCTCAACCTGGACACTGCTAACGTTTGGAGCTGGATCTTTTGTTTGTGGTGGGGACTGCCCCATGTCTTATTGTAGGAAATTCATCCCTGGCCTCGACCCACGGATGCCAAGAGCCCTCTCATTTTAGTTGCAACAAGCAAAAATGTCTTGAGGCCGCCTGGGAAGGGCTCAAAATCCACCCCTCCCCAACCTTGAGGATCGCTGATCTAAAGCCCCATGAACTCTCTCCCCCTGCAGTGCCTGCATGAGCTGCAAGCAGGACAACGGCATTTACTGGATGCAATCCATCTTTGAGCTAATAAACACTTGGGACATATCATTCCACTGAGCTCTCCACAACCCCATGAGGTGGCCACACTTAACTCCTGTTTGGAACTAGGATCCAGTCCAGACCTGGGTTCTGGTGTCCACCCTCTTGACCAGTTCCCAATAATGCTGCCCACACGTGAGACCCTGTGCAGAGCACCTTAAGTCCTCGGGTGAGACTGAGCAGAGAGCACGTCAGCCTCTGAGGGGAAGTTCCAGGGCATGTAAGACCACTCCCCTGCTACTCGTTTACCTCACACACTTACTTGGCCAACAGCTACCGTGCCTTCCTCAGATCCCAGCACTTCTTAGGCCCCAGGTGTTTTGTTTCCAGGGGGTCGGGACTGCTGCTGCCTCCAGTTAGTCCTGTGGCTATGGAGGAGGAAGCTGCTTTCTCTGGGAGCACATGGAAGACCCACTACAACAGGTTTATACCAGACTCTCTGGCCCCCGGGGTGTGATGCCCAGAGAACCCTGTTAGAATGAGTACAATTAACTCATCTTCCCTAGTGGGGCCCTTGGAGCCTAGCACCCCGGTGGGAAAGAACTTTGTCTCAAGAGCATCATCTTTCTTCAGACCTATCTCTCCTGGTTGACAGAGAATAGAATGCGCCCAATTTTTCCTAGGAAGATGTTTTAAAGTATATTAGGACTAATAATGGTTATTGCATGATAAGTATTTGTTATATGGCTAGAGCTGTGGTTAGCATACGATGCCCTGTAAGGAAACGAGAAACTCACTCGCCCGGCATCACACAACTTGAAGGCACAGAACTGGGATTCGATTTAGGCAGTCTGGCTTCAGGGCAAAACTAATGAGCATAAATGGCCCTGAGCACACACACAAAAAGATTTTATTTCCTTTGTATGGGCTGAACAATATTGCATTGTATGTGTATAATCCAAAGGTTTCTAGTATATTCACAGGGTTGTAACACTACTACCATAATCAGTTTTAGGACATTTTCACCAAAAAGAAGCTCTGTACATTTTAGCACTCACCTCCCCCACCCTGCCATTTACCACTTCTCCTCCAGGTCCAGGCAATCTTCAATCTTCCTTCTGTCTCTGTAGATTTGTCTAGTATGGAAATTTCATATACACAGAATTATACAGACTTTTGGGTCTGGTTTCTTTCACTCACTATAATGTTTTCAGATTCATCCATGTTGTAGCATGTATCAATAATTCATTTTTTAAATTGCTGAATAATAGTCCATGACCACATGATATCACATTTTGTTTATCCTGTCCTGTGGCTCGTTGATGGGCATTGGGTTGTTTTCACCTTTTGGCTGTTATAAATAGTGCCTCTGTAAACATTTGCATACAGGTTTGTTTGAGCACCTGCTTTCAATTCTTTCGGGTATACACCCAGGGGCGGAACTGCCGGGCCATATGGTAAATCTATATTTTGCTTTTGCGGAGCGGCCAGACTGGTTTTCATAATGGCCGCACCATTTTACGTTCTTACCAGCAGTGGATAATGGTTTAAATTTCTTCACACACCTGTGAACACTTACCATTTACTGTTTGTTTGTTTGTTTTAAGTATACTCACTCTAATGGGTGTGAAGTGGTATCTCGTTATGGTTTTGGTTTGCCTTTCGCAAATGATGCTGAGCATTTTTTCTTTAAAGTGAAACTAAAGAGATGACCGACGCAGAGGATCGTGGAGGGGCCTCTCGGCTTTGCCCTGCTACCGTGGGGAATGGAGCTGCTGCAGCTCCGGAAACTCCCAGGAGCTGTGTTGCTGGAGAGGTAGCTTGTTTTCCTGGGAACCTCCGTGATCCTCACCATGAAGTCCTTTCTTCAGATCTGTTGGAAGATTGATCAGATTCTCAGTCAGTGGCATAATATCACCAACCACGATCTCATCCAGGCCTTCCTCACTCCTTTTTTAAAAACTTATTACACAGATTACAAATATATGGAAAAATGCAGAACCTTAATTGTAAAGCTCGATGTCTTGCAAAACTATACGCCAGTCTTGCCCATTTTTGAATTCGATATCGACGCAGCCATGCAGCATGTGCCCTTCTGTTGCCGGCTTCTTCTGTCAACTTTACATCGGTGAGGCTTATTCATGTTGCTCCAAATGAATGCGGTCCATCCATCCTCATTACTGTGTAGTGTTCCATTGTGTGAATATTCCATAATTTCTTTTTCCATTCTACTGTTGATAAATTTTTGGGTAGTTACCGCTTTAGGACTATAATAAACAGTAGTGCTAAAACCACTCTTGTTCATATATATATGTGAACATATTTCTCTTGGGTATATGTGGTTTGTCCAGAAGGTATCCAGCCATGTCCTATGAAAAATAGAGACAATTATTGAAGAAGATACAAGATACAGGAAACATTGTGCACAGGACAATGACATCTCAGTCCCCTTCCAAGTAGGCACCTTGGGACCTCACACAGTTCTCGTAATCACCATCATTTATATTTTTCTAGGAATGTGTTTTGCCTGTTTATAAATGTATTGGTGTAAAGCTATATTCTTGTATTATCTTTTTATTGTGAGATATATTCTACATATATGAGAGTCTATAAAATATTCGTATACATTTTAAATAATAATAACAAAAGAACACTTTGTAATTACCATGCAGGTTAAGAAATAAAGCACTACCCCCAAAAAAG
The DNA here is from genome assembly GCA_004026545.1 of Mormoops blainvillei. Classification (NCBI taxonomy): domain Eukaryota; kingdom Metazoa; phylum Chordata; class Mammalia; order Chiroptera; family Mormoopidae; genus Mormoops; species Mormoops blainvillei. Next base: position 15,608 of record PVJD01012814.1, on the reverse strand, counting down.
AGAGAGAGAGAGAGAGAGAAACTATAGGTTCATTAGTATCATAAGCGAAACTCTAATGACTGTATTTTTAGCAGCTTTTCACGTACTAACACATGCTACAAGGTGAATAGACCTCAAAAAACATCATGGTAAGTGAAGGAAGCCAGGCACCCGGTGATATATTATATGATTCCATGTATATGAAATGTCTGGAACAGGCAAGTCCACAGAGACAAAAGTAGATTAGTGGTTGCCAGGAGCTGGAGGGAAGAGAGAATAAGGAGCGACCGTTTTGTGAGAATGGAGTCTCCTTGTTGAGGTGATGAAAATGTTCTGGAACTACAAAAAATAGATGTGGTGGTTGCATAATACTGTGAATGCCTCAAATGCCACTGAATTATTCACTTTACCAGTTAATTTTACGTTACGTGAACTTTACTTCAATACTAAAATAGTTCAATCGCCCTCCTGGTTTGAGGAACTCCAACAAGAACAGTGAAACACAGCTTTGGCCGGGCAGACTGGTAGAGGCGCACAGCATGGGCAGCACTCCGTATCGGCAAGGGTGCAGGGAAATGAGCCTACACGGCAGTGCAACCCTTCAGCGGGGCCGTTGATGGGTGGAGTCTGTTTTGTGGAAGAACCATATTCTTGGGGTCCTAGATACTTCAATTATAGCTTCTTCCAAAGTCCAGTGAAGCACAGAAGACTCAGAGTGTCCAAAAACGCCCTGGCCAAGCTTCTGAGATGGATTTGAGAATGGTGTCCTCTACCTACTGTGTGTTTGCTCAGGTCTTTCCAGAAGTAGATGCTAAGATGGGATGAGACATGGGAGGCTCTACTGGGGAAGACTCCTGTGAGGGAGAATGAGAAGGTTCTGGGAGACACTGGGAGAGCTGTAGGGCCCTGGGCTGTTCTGACCCTTGTGGAGAAGAGAAGGAAGGAATTAAGATCGGGTAGAATTATTTTAGACCACAGTACAGTTGTAAAAAAGTTCTGGTAAAGCTGATGGGGAGTGCTGGAGCCTAAGTCTTCATCCTAGGAGACCCCTACACTCAGACCTGGGCCTTCGTGTGAGAGCCTTGGTGATTTCAGGTTGTCAGCCACGTCTGGTCCCCCCAGTTGTTGGCAAGAGAGGTGCATTTTCATACATCCCCAGAGCCACCTAGATACTTGGATGACACCTTTGTCACTTTGGTTTCAGCAGTTAGACCTCATGGGTTTCTAAGTTTGGAGAATGATCAGACTGAGTTCAAGTGAATCTCTGTCACAGGAAAGAACTGTGTCAAATTTTTCATTCCCCTTTGGTGCCCATTACCTGTCATGGACCGCACTGGTCCCCCATTTCTCCCTTTTGGGGTATTCTTAACCCTCGAGCCCACAGAAAGCATTGACCAAAGTCTCAAATAGCTCTAAGATCTGCATCTATGCCCCTGTAGCAGGAAATTTCTTTTTTAGATACGTCTGGGCTATGACAACCTGATGGTGGTATGCACTGATTTGGGAGCACCTTCTCCATGGACCCAGGATGAGTTTAGGGGTCTGTGGTACAGATGAGTCAACATCACCCCGGAGCCTGAGTTGAGCATTGTCCTGTGCACGTGCTCTTGTGTGTTCACTTCATGACGCAGTCCCTGGTCCTCAGTTTCCAAATGGGGCAGGGACGATGGCAGAAAGTCCTTTCTCCTGTGCATTTTCTGCTGCTGACCCCCAGCGTGGTCCCCAAAGGTCAGCCACAGGCTCCGCACCACATGCCTAGCCACCCACCGTGATGTCCACCTCCCTCTAAAGGTTTTTGACCTTTTTCTCTAGTCCCTTTCAATCAATGTCCTCTTCCGGGTCCAGGTGTGTTCCCCAGCTCCATTGTTAACGTGCCATTTGACCTCAGAGAAAAATTGTCAGAATGGATCTGACAAGTGGTCATGTTCATGTGAACACACGATGTGCCTTTATTATGTCCACAAAAACAATGCACCTATGAGTTTTCTCACAGGACATTCAACACCAGGCTTGAGATCTTGGACTCTGGGCAACAAAGGTGGCTCTGCCATTGACCTCCAGGTAAGGCATAGATGGTCCCTGACTTACAATGGTTCAGCTTATAATTTTTTCACTTACAATGGTGCAGAAGCAATCAGTCGACACCATGCAGTTGTATACTCTCCCATGACTTGGGCGGAGGCAGTGCACTGCAGCTCCCAGCTGGCCACGCAGTCACGAGGGTAAGCGACAGATACTCCAGAGTGCATTCATTGTGCTAAATGGTTCTGCCCATTGCAGGCTAATGTCAGCGTTCTGAGCACATTTACGGTGAGCTAAGCTGAGCTACGACGTTTGGTAGGTTAGGCATATCAAATGCATTTTCAACTTACTATTGTTTCAATTTATGATGGGTTTATTGGGATGTAACTCTATTATAAGTCAAGAAGCACCTGTATAATGTGTTTCACCTGCATTTCCAGCGCTGTTTCAGGCCCTGGGAACAGAGAGATACATCATATCCAGTCCCAGGTGTGCGACTGACTGACTGTAAAGGAGACGCCTGGCAGTGACTATGGGAGAATGTGGAGGAAGGAATGTTTTCTCTGGAACTTAAAGGATGAATAGACACTCTCTCAGCTGGTAGTGGGGAGGAGGGGGAAGAATTCCTGCTACAGACACTGAAATCAGTGAAAGTGTAGAGTAGGAAACGGCACGGTTAGATCATGTCCACATGCTGGGGCACTGGTGAGAGGTTAACAGTGGATGAAAGGCTGGGTTTGGAGTGCATCCTGCAGGGGCAGGGACATGGCCATGCACTGTCTTGGCGGGGGGGTGGGCGGCAAAGGTCCCTCCTGTCCTCTCCGCCTCGGTTTCACTGTTGATAGTGACTAGGTGAGCACCCTCTTGAGCAAGGAAGCTTTGGCCTGATTCCAGAAGAGTTGCCTGTGGAGAAGTAGTAACAGCAGCCCCCAAACACCTGCTAGCCATTGGGCTGGACTCATGGGAGGATTCTGGGGAAAGAGGCAGGCTGTCCTGGACTGAAAATTGGACATGTCTCCTCCAATTCCAACACCCTCTCCCCAGTTTTGTATCTCTGGACCAAAATGAGATGGAAGTATTTTCAATTTCTCGAATGTGCCAGATTCTCTCTTTTACCCCAGATTCCTCCATATCCTTCCTACCTCACTCCCATCTGCCTCAATCAACCAGTCCCAGGTCACATGTCACCGCCTCCAGGACGCCTACCATGCTTCGCACACTGCTGACTGGGTCAGGTGCCTCTCTGACTCCTAGCTTCTCCTGAAGTCCCCGATCACACAGTCTTGGCAACATTTGCTTATGAGTCTGTGTCACCCACTAGATTCCTATGGACCTCCTGAGGACAGAGATGGCATCTCGCTGGTTAGTGCTGCTTTCCCAGCACCTAGAATGGTAACTACTAAACAGGACAGTAAATATTCAATAAATATATACATCGAAGAAAATAATGAATAAAGGACCTGCATGGTGCCACGAGACCCTATGGTGCAGGCAGAGGAATGGGGGAGGTGCCATCTGAGCTGAACTTTGAAGGATGCACAGCGGTCCCCAGCACTCACTGTTAGGGAGGGAATTGCAAGCAGAGGAACGAGCATGAGCGGAGGCGTGGAGAAGTGCCCGGAATGAGGTCAAGGGGCTGGGAAGTCAGGCTGGGGCCGAAACGTGAAGGGCCTTGAAGGGACCTTGAAAATATCACTCTAGAACCCAGGGGGAGGGGGAGCTGGAAGGAGAGTCCAGGGAGGGGCTGGGGCAGCCAGCTTGGCATGTGCAGGTGTCATCCTGGACTGGACGAGGGTCCAGCCAACATTGTCCTGTAAGCTCTATCAGACTGGGACAGCCCAGAGTGTAAGGAAAATCTGGGGGGACTTGCTGGGGTAACAAATCAGGGAAGGACATCAGAGGGACAGATGTTCAACCAAGAAGTGAATCCAGGACAAGGAGAAGCTCCTCGCGGCTGCTCCTGGGTGCCAGAGAGGTCAGCCAGGGTGCCAGGCTGCGGTCACAGAGCAGGTGGGTACTGAGCCAGGGTGGAAGCGGAGGAGACTGAGGTCCCAGTTCAGTTGCATTTTACAGCCTGCCTGGAGGTGGCGCTGTGAGCTTGGACAAGTGAGCTGACCTCTCTGGGCCTTGCTTTCTCTTTAAAAATGGGTCTGAATCATACAGAATAAGAAACACAGTATGTGTAAAGAGCTTGACACAGAGTAGGCGCTTGGTCAAGTTGAACTCCCCTCCCTTCGCCCCCATTTCAAATTTTTTCTTGAACTGTGGATGCTTTTATTTATCTCAGGCTTTCTGAGCTCCTACTGTGTGGCCGCTCCAGAAACAATGATGAGTAACCAAAATCTCTTTGAACTTTATAGCTTTGCCCAAGGCAGGACCCATGCACTTCCAGATCTCGCCACTGAATTTGATCCAGGGGTTAACCAACAAATACTGGTTCAAGTTGTTTCACTCCCCCAAAATTCATCAGCCCCTGCTGTGTGCCAGAGCCTGTGCCGATGAAGAGGTGGGTCAGACCCCCGCCCTCCCTCACGAATAATGTTCTCCAGCTACTTCCCTCTGTGACCATGCCCTTGACTTGGGAGTGTGGGGCAATTTCCCATGTGTCCTCGATCTGATCCCAAATATATGAGTCTGGTAGATACTCCTTAGGGTTTATGGTAAATTGATTGTCAATGGATTTCCTTTCTGGATTTTTTTTTTTTTTTTTTTTTACCTCAGTGGGTTAAAGGAGCAGTAATCTCGAGAGTACGTCACCTCTTAATGGCATGTATCGCCTGTCTCACGCCCTTGAGCAGGATCTCTTAGAAGTGAAATTCAAGTTCCCATCAACCTTCATCTCTAGCACAAACTAGGTATACCATAGATATTTATAGGATAGGATTCCCACTACGGATTGGACGGTTAAGTCGAGTTGAAGAGCTCTTCGAGTTCTTGGTTAATGTTTTGCCCAAGAGGTCTCCTGTTCTCTGAGACAAGTGGCTGTCTGATGGTAACTGGAGAAATGATAGCTCGTGTTTGATCTACTCTTTGACAACTGGGTAAAGTCAGCACTGGCAGCACTAACTGGTTAGTTTAATAAGCATGACCAGCCTCAGTACCTAAAGACTGTGCACATAACAGCTCGAGAAAATGCAGATGCTGAAACCATGTATTCAACAGATGTGTCAGGAACATCTGAGCCCAGGATGAACACAATACCTGCTCTCCGAGGTGTTACAGGGGAGGTGAGAGGGTAGATGGTGAATCACTGAATTTAGTAAGGAGGGTGAGGAGTTTGAGCATGGAAAGTGTTAACCTAAAAATAAAACGGTCTTTCAAAGTGAGAGGCAACAAGCGTTGATTTTAGTTCATTACGAATAGCTGTTCAGCAAGCACTGATTCACACAGAAGCCCAAATAGTGTTCTGAGAAGGAAACATAGGCAAAGGTTATTTATGAAAAGGGGAAGGGGAAAAGCTACATCGACAGAAGGAAGGCATTTCTACTGGTGCATATCACATAGTGACAGTAATTCTAAATAATGTTTTTGAATTTAAGTCCGGTAGTCATCGGGCCGGCAGTCACCACATCTGCTTTCTCAGCATCGTTGCAAACATTTCTTTGTGCAATGTTGCTTTAGGCCCAGCCCAAAGGTTATTTTGACATTTCAACACCCCAAAGGTTTGAGGCATAAGACGAGCGAGGCAGTTCCTCTGGGGTGGCAGCTCTGGCTCCGTGTTGAAGTGGCTCCATTTATTTATTAATTGATACATTTTCTTCCTTTTGATCAAGATCTTTCTTAGGAAGCCGCACTGATCAGTTGTGAAAAGCATCATAAATCCATTGTCAGGCGGCTCATTCCTGGTCTGCCACGCCCCCGCGAGAGGGAAAGTAGTTCGCTTTTTTCTTAGGAGCCTTAGGCCATTGGCTCTGAGAGCCCTGCAACGTAATCCACAGACGGGGCAGGCTGGGGAGCCAATGTTTCAAGGAAGAGTTGGCATTTCGGCTGAGACGTTCTGCCCCAGGGGCAGAGGGAGGGGAAAGGGTGCACCAGGCAGAAGGGACAGCACATGCAAAGGACCTGATGTAGGGAGGTGATTGCCCATCTGAGGGACAGAAGGCCAATACAAGGGGGGCGGGGGTGGGGACTTGAGCATCAAGGTGGAGGGACAGCTCAAAATGGCCTAAAAGAACACACAGGAGTCAGATTACCAAGGCCATTACGCTGTAATCCCCATAGGCATGAGATGACACTCACACAGGGGATACAGGCTGTGATACACATGCAAGGGCAGGTGGGTTCCTGTGACATCAATCACACCTGCAAAGTGAATTTCAGATAAATTTGGGGAATATCCATTCACATTTCAGAAGGATTTTGCAGCTCAGGGACCTGCTATAAGATTGTGATGAGTCATTTGTTATTCTCAGCAAGTGTTTCTTGAGTACCTATTAAGTGTCAGGCTCTGGAAATTCAATGGTGAGCAAGTCCAGGTGGCCCTACGCTCTCAGGGCTGCCTGATCAGTGGTGGAGGAGGGCAGGTGTTGATCGTGTACCTTACACAACACATGGCAGTGAGCATTGCTGTGGAAGTAGAAGCTTCAGCGTGCTCAGAGCTCTCAGGACCTTCGCCTCCACCCACGCCCAGCAGCAAGGGGCGCTCACGATGGCCACGGTCGGCACGGGCTGCTTTGCCTGCTTTGGGTTCTCCTGCCCTGGGCACCGCAGTGCGCTTGGCCATGGACCTCTGAGCATCCCCTGGCTCAGGGAAAGAGAATACCACCTCTGATTCCCACTTGTGTCTCTTGATACTAATCAAGTGCCCAAGTTCGGGCTTGAGCCTAAGTGGGGAAACTATCTGGGGACCATTGCTGGAAAGTGGGGTGAGTCTGTGGCTCTGTCTCCACTTTTCCCTGAGCTATGCATCAGACCTCATTTGCCCACAGCTCTGTGGTGCTCCTTAGGGATTCTTTAATTTGCACAAATAAGGTGGAGGTGGGGAATTGAAAGTCAACTTTTAATGAGCTCCCAGGTGTCACTGAAAGTCCTGTGGCTTGTTCACTAGCAAAACTTGCAATTGGCTCCTTGGGGTTATGCCAGCAGAGTTCGGCAGGGTGTGCAGGATGAATGTCCCATTGGGCTCTTTAATGCAAGTCAAGTCTGTAAGATTTTTAATCGATCTGTGTTCTCAAGGAAGAATGCCCAGGGACCTTGACTGATGGGCACAGAGGGCACTGGGGCGGGACTGGGAGTGGCGTGTTCAGACAACTTCTACTAATTGCCTGCTAAGAAGAACTCATCACATTACTTCCTTTGAATTCTCTGGGGGACTTGTTTTCTCCCCCCCCCTTAATTAATTGTTTTCATTTATTAAACAGAGACGAGCTGGCCATGAGTGTGAATTGCTTCTTTTCAGGTTCTTAAACACAGATTAATAGGCAAAAGGAGATGCGTGTAGTAGCATAGCCAGCTTCCTGCTTTAGAGCACTGACTCCACTCAGACAGATGCAGGTTCGAATCCTGACCCTGCCACTTGGGTGCCCTCTGTCTGCAGATCGGGAAGCTGATAGTAACAGCACCTGCCTCATGGTGTGGTGCCTACGAACTTTCTGGCCCTTAGTAAATGCACATAAATGCTAGGTAGTATCATTTCATCACTCTGCACTGATTGAGTTCAGTAGGTGTTTGAGCCAACCAACTACTTCATTTACCTGATCCCATGCTGTGAGAATTCATCTAGTCATTCTTCCAAACCAACATTTATTGAGCACTTTCTGTGTTTCAGGGTCTAGGAATTCAAGCACAAAGCAAACAAGATAAGGTCCCTTGCCTTCTGGTGTTTATCTCCTAGGGAAGGGAAAAGAATTCACAAGAGTACGAGTAAGTGAATCAAAGGGTTAGTTTGTATTATTGTGTTAAAGGAAATGAAAAACATGCTGTGGTTTTTAAATCGTGTGTCCTAAGCATCCACAGCTGAGATTGTTACACTACACACCCATATGTGAGACTATTCAAGGTCTGATGCTCCAAGGGAAGAGTTTTCTCATGATTAAAGGCACCCAAAGAGGAAATGGCCCACCCAGGGAGGAAGGGAGGTTTCAAATAGAGGTCGTCACCCCTTCCCCCATTGACTATGGAAGGGGTGACAGACTTCTAAGTTCTTTTCTGATTTGGTGGGGACTGTTTCAATTGTCAGGGACAGAAATGTAAATTTTAGGCAAAAAAAAAAAAGAGAGAGAAAAAATCCCTGAACAGAAATCCTGTCCTAGGACATGCAGGAACTGGGAGAGGTCACCTTGGGACTTGAGGACTCAAAATTCTGTTCATTTGAAATTTCCAATTTGCCGGTGTGATTTTATTTTATTTGCTCTTTGTCCCGACAAGCATCCTTTCAATTACTCTAGACCGTAGACCCCGCTGAGGAAAAAGAGGGCTTCTCTCTCCCACCATCCACATGCTTTTTTGTTTTATGGTGAAAGCCAGTCATTACTGTTCCTGCTGACAGAGGAGCGCAGAGACATGCCTCCGTTCGGTGGGAGCTGTGAAGTCAGCGTGAATGAGCAGTCCTAGGCACAGTCAACTTATAACCTGTGACCAACACCTGCCCTTTCCCATACCCTCCATTTCCTGGCAACCCCAAATCTACTCTGTTTCTATGATGTTGGCTTTGTTAGATTCCACATGTGAGATCATACAATATCTGTCTCTCTCTGTCTGACTTATTTCACATAGCATGATACCCCCAAGGCCATCTGTGTTGTCTCAAAAGGCAGGATTTCCTTTTTTTTTTTAATGGCTGAGAAATATTTGTGTGTGTGTCTACACCCCAAATTTTCTTTATTCATTCACCCATTGCTCACTGATAGATATTTAGGTTGTTCCCATGTCTTGGCTATTGCGAGTGATGCTGCAATGAACATAGGGGTGCAGATATCACTATGAGAGAGTGATTTCCATTCCTCCAGATGAATACCCAGAAATGACCAGTGCTGGATCACATGGTAGTTCTATTTTTAATTTTCTGAAGAACTTCCATACTGTTTTCCATAGTGGCAGCACCAATTTACCTCCCCACCAGCAGCGCACGAGAGTTCCTTTTTCTCCTCGCCATTGGGCCACTTACTCAGTTCTGTGCTTCGGGTCAGCTTAGTGTCTGGTCCCTGCTGTTTCCCACGGATGTAACTAATGGATATTTTAAACTTAAATATTCCACACGATTAACAAATAGGAGGATTATTTCGGATGGTGAAAAGACCTATGAGAGCAATAAATGGAGCAATGGAGTAGAAATTAACTGGGATGGAGTGATACTTCTGCAGTGAAGGAAGAGCCTCTACAAGGAGGTGACATTTCAGTCAAGCCCCGAATGATGAGACAGTCACATCCCCAACGGAGGGAATAGCATGTGAGGAAGGCCCTGAGGAGAGGAAAGATTGAGAATAACAGGAGGTCAGAAGGGAGTCAGGGTGACCAAGTGCAGGAAAGGGGGGAGATCAGTTGGAGAGGAGGTTCAAGGTGTCAGCAGAGTCTCGGTGGGGCACAGTCCCTTCAGCTATGAGAGGAGGTCAACAGTTGTAGCAGGATATTGCCTCGAGTCATGAACTGATGTTTCTCTCATTCTCCTACCTCCTTGCATTTCCAGGCACTCCACCACCCTCAGCAACTGTTTCCGATATGTGTGGCCTGAGGGGGAGAAGGACAGCTGATGCAAGGAACATAGATACTAGAAGGCTTGCCTTTACGTTCCAAGGCAAATTCTTAAAGCTCACAGCAGAAATAACAGATGTGAGAGACAACATGCTTTTAGATCCAGGTTTTCTGCATTTAAGGTCGGGGGCAGGGATGTCCACTTTCACCACTACTATTGAACGTGGTCTTGGAAGTCCTAGCCACAGCAATCAGACGAGAAGAAATAAAAGCCATCCAAATTGGAAAGGAAAAAATAAAAGTGTCATTATTTGCCAATAACATGAGACTATACAGAGAGAACCCTAAAGATTCCACCAAAAAACTACCAGAACTGGTAAACAGAATCAGTAAAGTAGCAGCACGCAAAATAAATATTCAGAAATCAGTTGCATATTTCACACCAATAATGAACTATTAGAAAGAGAACTAAGAAAACAATTCATTTACAATAGCATAAAAAAATAACTAGAGATAAATTTAATCAAGGAGGTAGCCTATACTTGAAAAGCATGACATTGAAGATACAAATAAATGGGAGCATACACCACGCTCATGGATAAAAAGAATTGACATTGTTAAAATGTCCATACGACCCAAAGAAATCTGTAGATTCAACACATTTCCCAGAAAAATACTAATGAAGTTTTTCACAGAACTAGAACAAATAATCCAAACATTTATATGAAGCCACAATAGACCCTGAATAGCCACAGCAATCTCAAGAAAAATAACGAAGTTGGAGGCATCATATGCTACTTGATATCAAACTGCACTGCAAAATGATAGTAATCAAAACAGCATGGTACCGGCATAAAAACAGACACACACCTCTAGCCAGATAGTTCTGTTGGTTGGAGTGTTGCCCTGTACACAAAAAGGTTGTGGGTTTGATCTTCTTTTAGGGCACATACCTAGGTTGTAGGTTCAGCCCCTGGTCAGGGTGCGTATGGGAGGCAACCAACCGATAGTTCTCTCACATTGCTATTTCTTTCTCGGTGTCTCTCTCCCTCCCTCTTTCTTTAAAATCAGTAAAAACATATCCTCAAGTGAGAATTTAAAAGAAACAGACACATATAACAATGAAACAGAAGAGAGAGCCCAGAAATAAACCTAGGCCGACATGGTTAATTAATAAATGACAAAGAAGGTAAGAATGTATAATAAAAACAATCTATTATATAAATGGTGTTGGGGAAATTGCAGATACATGAAAAATATGAAACTAGGCTATCTTCTTCCACCATATACAAGAATAAACTTAAACTGGATTGAAGATAAATGTAACACATGAAACTATAAAACTCCTGGAAGAAATCATAGGCAGTAAACTCTCTGACATTTATCTTTTTAAAGTATTTCATTTATTTTTAGGGGGGTAGGAGAATGAGAGGGAGAGAAACATCAGTGCACATTGCCTGCCACCCAGGCATGTGCCCTGGCCGAGAACTGAACTGGCAACGTTTTGGTCCATAAGCCAGTGTTCAATCCACTGAGCCATGCGAGCCAGGGTGTTCTGACATTTCTTTTAGCGATGTTTTTTTCTGATATAGCTCCTTGAACAAAGGAAACAATAAAAATAAACAAAAGGGACTACATCAAACTAAAGTTTTTCACAGCAAACTATCAACAAAATGAAAAGACAGCCTACTGAACAGAAGAAGATATTCACCAATACCTTTGATAAGGAGTTAATATCCAAAATTTATAAAGAACTCATACAACACCAAAAAACCCCAAACAATCCAATTAGAAAATAGGGAGAAGATCTGAATAGACACTTCTCCAAAGAGGACATACAGATGGCCAATAGATATATGAAAAGATGCTCAACCTCACTAATCCTCAGAGAGATGCAAATTAAAACCATGAGATATCGCCTCACATCTTTCAGAATGTCTGTCATCAGTCAATCAACAAACAACAAGTGTTGGTGAGGATGTGGAGAAAAGGAAACCCTCGTGCAGTGTTGGTGGGAATGCAGATGGTTGCGTTCCACTATGGAAAGCTATGGAGGTTCTTCAAAAAATTAAAAACAGAATTGCCTTATGACCCAGTGATTCCACTTCTGGGTATCTATCTGAAGAAACCCCAAATACTAATTCAAAAGAATATATGCATCCCTATATTCAGTGCAATGTAATTTATAATAGCCAAGATATGGAAGCAACCAAGTGCCTGTCAATAGACAAGCAGGAAAAAAAACCCCAAAAAACCCATGATACACATACACAATGGCATATTACTCGGCCATAGAAGAGTACAGTCTTACCATTTGCAACAACAGGGATGAACCTAGAGGGTGTTATGCTAACTGAAATAAGTCAGACAGAGAGAGGCAAATACATACGATTTCACTCATACATGGAATCTAAGGAACAAAATAAATGAACAAACAAAATTGAAACAGACTCATAGATGCAGAGAACAGACTGATGGTTGCCAGAATGAGGGGGATTGGGGGTTTGGGTGAAAAAGGTGAAGGGATTAAGTACAAATAGAAGTTACAAAATAGCCGCAGGGATGTAAAATACAGCATAGGGAGTATGACACTGTAATCAACATGTACGGTGTTAAGCGGGTACTTGAAATATTGGGGGGATCACTTTGTAAAGTATATGATTGCCTAACCAATATACTATACACCTGAAACTAATGCAAAATAATAGTGAATGTCAATTGTAATTTTAAAATAAAATAAAATAAATAAAAAGAGTCAGGTTTTCTGAGAGGAAAAGTAGTAACGGCAACATTTATTGACAATTTACTGTGCTCCAAGCACAGGTGGTCCTTGAGACCACCCTGAGGTGCATACTGCTCTTGCCTCCTTTACATAGTTGAATCAGGGCACAGAGAGGGGCACTGACCTGCCCAAGTCATACAGCAGAGCTGAGACTTAAACCCAAGCAGCCTGACTCTGAAACCCATATTCTTGGGGGTGATTTTTGTTTTCAATGGTCTGGCTTTGAATTTCAAGAGTCAAGGGATAGTCTTCCACCCCCACCTCCCTACCATTCCACCCAAAGACAGGTCAGGGGTGGCCTGTGAGGAGAATAAAGGAGGAACTTGGAGGCGAAAGGTCAGAGATGAGCACCCCTCACTGCAAACACTCTTGTGAGACTTCCTGGTACACAATGGCGGGGCTCAACCCGTATCTGTTGGACAGGCTGCAGTGGGCCGCATCAAGGGGTCCAGAGAACGGAAGAGAGAGGCTTCCTAAAGGCAGATCAGGGGGTCACCAGAGAGACAGGCTGGGGGGATGGGCAGACACGGGGGTGGGGCTGTTGACAAGAGAAGGAAGGGAAGACTCCTGGAGAGGATGCCAGGTCTCCCGCTGTGCTCTGGGCCGGCCAGGGATCTGTTCTGGGAGGCATCCGCAGCTCAGAGGAAGGACTCTGCCTCCACGGGTTCTCAGTGATTTCAGAACCTCAACTGTGCCCCCTAAGTCCGTCTTTCACCCTGGTCCCCCTCCTGCTCAATAACCTGCCATGGCTCCCATCTCCCCACAGAATACAACCCTTAATTGGTCTCTTGAGAGAACCCGCAATCAGCGTAGGGCCCCGTGGTGGGCTGGAGAGGGAGTCAGGGTCGCGGGCTCAGAGACACCCGGGCCCCCTCCACCCGGCCGCGCCCTCGCCCTGGGGTCCCGCAGGAGGCAGCAGAGTTTCTCCCGGGGACCCTGCACAGGGAGGTGCGTGGGCTCAGGATGGAGCCGGACCAGGCGGTGGGTGGTCACCAAGAGCCGGTGCCCAGCGGCTGCAGCCGCAGCCAGAGCCCGCCCTCGGCGCGCAGGATCAGCTCCGGCTTCCTGCGCGGCTCCTCGTCGTCCGGCAGCAAGCGGAAGCGCAGCAGCGTGAGCGCCAGCACCACCTTCATCTCGGCCATGGCGAACGTCTGCCCGATGCAGTTCCTGCGGGCGGCGGGCCGGAGTCGGGGCTCGGCCTTCCCCGGGGCCGTCCTGGACCCCCGACCCCGCCCGCAGGGAGAGCGAAGGGGGGCTCACGGTGCCTGGGACCCCCGTGCGGGCTGGCGTATGCGCTGGCTCCAGCCCTGCAGCCCCAAACTCAGACCAGCACACAGCGGGAAGGGGCTCTGAGCGCATCGGGGTCCCCTCCTTGGACCCACCCAACTCCCATTCCCCAGACCCTTGCCCGTAACCTCCAGAGGAGGGAAAGGAAGTGGAGCCAGAACTCTGGCCATCTTCTGTTTTCCCCCTTCCCCGCCCGAGTGTCGTGCCTGGGATCTCAGCCCCAGATCCCCGCCCCCATCATCCCCTTTCTGCCTCAGGTACCTGTTGCCCTCACCTGGGCCCTGCTGAGAAGGGAATAAAAGCTAGAGGCGACCTCTTCTGGGAGGTTTCCGGGTCGAAGCGGAAAGGGTTATAGACCTGGGGAGAGGCCAAGACAGCCGCTGGGGGGGGTCTCCCAGGACAGCGGGCCTCGGAGAGGCAGGTGTTGAGTGATGGGGGGCGGGGGTGTTTGATTTGCCAGGTCAGAACTCTGTTCCCTCCCCTAGGTCCCCAGAGGGGAGTGGACAAGGATGAGGGAAGGGGGAGGCAGCACCTCAGGGTCTGGCCACACTAATGGGTTGTGATGGATCCCAAAAATACTGATAAGGCAGATGACACCTGTGGGAGAGGACGGGCCAGTCAGGAAGAGGACCCCTCTGCCTGGCGGGCCCCTTTTTCTGCCGGGGTGCCCCAGCACCTTTGGGTACGACCCGGCCATCAGGGAGCACAATGTCCTGGGTACAGCGGCGGGAGATGACCGTGACTGGCGGGTGCAAGCGCATACTCTCCTTGATGCACATGGTCAGGAAGGGCAGCTGGGCCAGGTCGTCCCTAAGGAACACCCCCGACAGTTACCCAGCGAGCAAACCAGAGACACCCCCCACACACCCACTCCATGAGGTCCCCTCTGTCTCTAACAAAATAAATTGCAGATGGATCAAATATCCTCAAACTCGTTGTGTACATTAAATATGTACAGCTTTTTGTATGTCAGCCATACCTCAATAAAGTGATTTTAAAGAAAAAAGAAAAGAAAATCATTGTCACGGAAGTAATAGAGAAAATTTAGCTGGGTATTTTTAGAAGCTTTTCTGAATAAAACAATACGTAAACACCAACCATAAAAAGGTTTACAAATTTGCATAAAAATATTCTTTAGGGCAAGAGAGCAAAATCAAAGAGCAAATAAGTAAGAAAAAACAGATCCAATAATTTACTCTTATTTAGCATGGTACTAGAGCAATCAGACAAGAAGAAAAATGGAGAGTAATGTAATTTGAAATGTGGGGGTAAATTGCCATTTTTGGCAGATAGTGATTTCATGCTTAGAAAACACAAGAGAACCCACTGGAAAACTTGTATAAATATTGAAGATCCAGTAAGGGGGCTGAATTCTTTTTCTTTAATCCCCTTCTTTTTGTGTGGCGTTTTAAATTTTTCATAGCTGATATATCATTAACTGGTTCGAAATTGGAAAATTACAAAGCACCACCCCTGAAAGGACACACAGATGCATTAATGGAAGTTACTCCAAGGGTGGTTATTAAGAAGGAAGTTTATTTTCATTTTAAAATCTTTTCTACTCTTTTCTTTTTAACTAAGTGCATCATTGTGTTTGAAGTCTTGGTGGAAAAAGCATAAAATGTTTTCTTCACTTCACAGCACAGCTGTGCTGAGCAAAGGCTCATGTGGAGAACATTACCTCCAAATTGCCTGCCCAGCCTGATGCCTCCTCACCGTCTGCCAGGCCCTGGCCTAGCTCAGGCCTCAGAATCTCCTCCCTGGGCCCCCACGCTATAGTTTGTCCTCCCCAGTGTGTTCCCCACACTAGCCCCAGAAAGAGCTCTCTGGTACCAGATCTGACCTGTCCTCCTGCTCAAACACTCCAGTGGTTCCTCCTTGTCCTTGGGTTAAGCTTGAACCATAAACA
>PVJD01012813.1:0-37535 GCA_004026545.1 Mormoops blainvillei | reverse complement strand
CTTCTTTAAAAGCTGCTTATCTTTACACCTGTGTTCATTTTAGCTCATCTGTTCTTCTCACATAGGAGGTAGGCTATTCAGCAAGTACTTTGAAGGCAGCTCAAATCCAGGCTCTGACACTGGCTGGGTGGGTGACCTGGATCAAATCACCTCATGGAGGGTTTGCGTCCTCATTTGAAAGTAGGGACAATAATACCTGCTTTACAGAAATGTGTGCAGATTAAAGAAAATGAGATGAGCTGTAGAAAGCACCCAGCATCCAGCTGTCTCAGTAAAAACGCGTTTCTTTTCCGCATTTGGTGGGTATTTGTTTCTGAGCGTTCTAGTGTTTAAGAATAACACAGTGAATGGAGAGAGAGACAAAGCCCTCTGTGCTGTGTTAACTGTTCCCACAGTCTGGGCCCCAACCCACAGCATCGATACCCTCCTCAGTCCTGCTGAGTCAGAAGCTCCGAGCGTGGGGCCCACGACCTGTGTTAACGACCTCCCAGGTGACCCTGATGCACGCTGAAGTGTGAAGCCACACTCCTAGATGAAGACCCACGCGGCATGTGAGTTTACACCCAGGGAAAAGGGGCACACGTGGGCATGTGGATGCGTGCACGTGTGGGATGCCAGTGGCGGGGTAGCCTGTTAATCTTTATTATTCACAGACACAGCTAAAAAAATAAATCACGGAGGTGGAACTGGAGAGTAGTTAAATTATTTAGATTCTGTCTCCAGGGTCTGGTCACATTGCTTGTTCTGAGCATTCGCTGCTTTGTCGAGCTAAGCTCTGGTGCCTCCAGTTGGGTTTCTTTGTGTTTGGGGGGAACTTCTTCCTTTGGGAGCGGCTGAGGGAGCTCAGGAGGGAAGCCACTCTGTTATTCAGATGATTTTAAACCTAGGTCATCCTACTGCCCTCCTGTGGCTCTGGAATGAGACCTGGAGTTTTGTGTGTGATGGGCAGGGAGGTCACGGAAGAGTTAACACTAAATGTTCTTTGCCTCCTGTGAAAAGTGACTTCTGAAAATGGGCAGCCAGTTCGGACATTTTAGTATTTGGGATCAAAATTGTAGCAAAACAGACACAAAAGCTAATCGATGGCTAGAGATCTCCGTCCCTACCCTGGGTGCCACCACACTTCAACGCGAGCTCAGCTTGCAGTTGGTTGCACTCTGCCCCCTTGTGGGCAGTCTGTCTCACTGGGTCCTGCCAGGAGCCGGGAGCCTGCCGCTTGTTTAGCTCAAACTTCCTCACAGTCACTGGAGAAATGTCTGGCAGGGGTGTCCAGCCTGCGGCCCATGGGCCACTTGTGGCTCAGGATGGCTATGGACGCGGCCCAACACGAAACCGTAAATCTACTGAAAACATGAGATTTTTTGGTGATCAGGTGTCGCGATGTACTTCATGTGTGGCCCAGAGATGCCAAAAGGCCGGACCTCCCTGGACTCGAAGGCTTGCCTTTTTATTCTTTTCCCCTTTTCCTGTCCTCAGCTGCTATGGCCATTTTACTTTTCATTAACCTCGTGCTGGTTTTGGGAGAAACAAATGCTGTCACTAACGTGACAGGCTTGCAACTGTGAGGAGGTGTTCGTGGGCAGACCGTGGGCTCAGGGGCGGGAAGCTACAGGCACGTACACCACACTTCATGGCTGAGGTTTTTCAGTGAAAAATTTAAATATATATTTTAAAATAGAAATATTTTAAACACTTAAAATATTACATAGGAAATATGTTTATTTTAGAAAAAATAAAAGCTCCTACCCACAGTCCATCACTCACTAAAGAACCCTTCTGTGGTGTGTCATTCCACGTACACCTCCCTCCTCACTTTTCTTTCTGTTGGTTCTATTTTACTAAAACTCCTTCCAGGAGCAAAACAGGGGAGGGGTGGGAGGGAGGTCAGACACTGACAGAAAGCAAACGACGCTGATTCATTCCTTTTTTGTCAGTGCGGCTGCTGTTACCCCTAAATCAGACAACCCCTCACCGAGGGCTGTTCGGCCTGGTGATCTTAACATCACCTCAGTGACATCGTCCCTCTGCCTACTGTTTTGAGCTCTTGTTTGTTATCAGTTCTATCTGCAGGCTCAAATCCTTAACATCCTCCTTTGTTTTCAACAGCAGAGAAAGAAAGAGGCAGAGTCTCAGTATTGTCTGGGCTGAGCCTGTTTTCTGGGATTCTTGCTGACAGCTTCCCCGGCCTTGCTTGGGCCCGCTCATATTTTTCTTGCTGATTAATAACGGTTCTTACACATTGGGGTTATTAACCCTACATCTGCCATAAAAGTTAAATTAAAAAAAATTCATTCGCTCAACACATTCAGCACTTACGGTATGTTAGGTACTGTTTTAGATTCTGGGGATACAGCGATTTCGAAAGGATGGACGGGGTATCTGCTTTCATGGAGGGAAGAGAAACAGGAAAGCAAATAGTTTTAGATTCTGGTGTTTTAACAAGGTGATGGGGGAGATTGTTACTTTAATAGGGGGTGTAGGGAAAGGTCGCTCAGGGTAGGTGAAATTTAATCTGGGAACTAATCATGTAAAGCGGGGAAAAATCCTTGTCCGAAGGAGGAGCAGGTGCAAACCCTCTCCTGTAGGAGCAGGCTTGCTGGACCCGAGGGTCTAAATGAAGGCCCTCGAGGTCAAAGCAGAGAGAACAGGAGGAGGAGAGCGGTCGCGAGGCCATGGTAAACCTGGTCCTTATCCTAGATGTGATTGGAAACAGCGGAATAATTTTATGGATGTAACGTGATCTCATTTAGTTATCACAAGGCCATTCTGGCTAGCTCTGGCAAACGGCCGGAAAGCGAGCAAGAGAGCTCAGGCGGCAGACCGGCAGAGGGTGCCACAGCTGAACACCCGCGGGGGGTGTGACGATGGCTGGGGTGCGGGTACCCACAGTTGGGGCGGTGAGGGGAGGACGAACTCTGGATGTGCTGTGGAGGAAGAGTTGGTGGGACTTGCAGCGGAACTGGGTTTAGGGAAAGAAGGGGGAACCAGAGATATTTGCCTTGCAACATCGTTTTTGCTTGGGGGGAGTCTTACTAACGTACTCGCTTTGTAAATGTACCGTTGTCCCTCGGTGTCTGTGGGGGACTGGTTCCAGGAACCCCGCAGACACTCAACTTCGTGGATGCTCAAGTCCCTTATATGAAATGGTCTAGAGCAATGCATGTAGTTGACCCTTCACATTCGCCATTCCCAGCCATAGATCCAAAACCTGTTTTCCATCTGAGGCCGGTTGAACACCCCCGGAAGTGGAACCTGCAGATGTGGACAGCTGACTGCATTCATTTATAGCAGATTTTTCACAGCAAGAACCTGTGCCCTGAATAATTTCGAGGGGTGTTCAGTGCTGTATTTGTTGGTTTAATGGATCAAATGGCTGCAGCAACCTCATCAGCTAAATAACTTACCTTGTTGACATTCCCATTTCTTCAAAACAGGGAATGAGAAATAGAACAGTAGCTTGACTGAGGCAACTCGCTTTATACTCAGCGCAAGCCTGGGTTTTGGAAAATAAAGAATCCAATACCATGGAATCATTGATGGCTTGTTCTGGTTTTTAATGGCCTTTTTCTCCTGAAAGCTTCATTGCTCTTTTGATGCTAAGAAAAAAATCAATGTAGCCGTCAGGAGGGGCAGCAGTGCTGTCTCAATACCAGTGTCCAGCGCTTTCTCTAAAGCGGAAACTCAAACACTGATGGTTGCTCATCTGAAACTCAGGCTTTCCTTCGACATTTTACCCTGTTTCGTTTGTGTTTGCGCTCACCTGGGCAGGACGGTGTGTGCGTGTGTGTGGGGGGGGGCAGGCACGTACTCGGGCAGGTGTGTGAAGGGGGAAAGATGAGGGAGAGACGAGGCAGAGAGGTGCTGAGGGAGAAACAGACAGACTGAGACAGAGATGAAGCCAGGGAGGAGACGGGGAAGGGAGAGGGAAGCCTGAGCGATGCGTGAGAAGGGGCCCCATTCCCGTGGGGTCCTGGGCTGTAAAACCAGGGCAGAGGAAATGCTGGGGCGTTCACATGGTCGGCAGTGTCCTTTGCGTTGTACTACTTTCTCTGTGCTCAAGGAAATCCAAGGCTTGTAGCTGAGCGAGCGGGTGTGGCTTTGGAAGAACACAGCAGCGAGTGCAATACAAGACTTGGAGTTTCAATCTGGTGCTGTTATAGGTTGAGTTGTGTCCCTCACAAAAGATAATGTTCAGGTTCTAATCACCCCCCACCTGGGAATGTGGCCTTATTTGAAAATAGGGTCTTGCAGAGGTAGTTAAGTTAAGGTGAGGTACTAGGGCGGACCCTGATCTCGTAGTACTGGTGTCCTTACGAGCAGGGAGAACGTCACACACTCACCGAGGCAGAGGCTGGGGCGAGGCAACCGCAGCCCAGGGTTGACGGCCAACCCCTTGATCTGGGAGGATGCAAGGGAGGGATCTTCCTCTACTATTTCAGAGAAAACTTCACCCTGCTGACACCTTGATTTTGGACTTTAAGCCCCCAGAGCTGTGGGGGGATAAACTTCTGTTGTGTTAAGCTACCCAGTTTGGGTACTTTGCTATGGCAGCCCTAGAAAATTAATATAGGTCGTAAATCCACTGTGAGTCATTGGCGTGATGTGGTAACTGGAAAGCTTACTGTAGGCTTGAGCTGTACCAGTGGGCGCATAAACATCCAGGAGGAGAGAGAGGGGTGGTGCGTTCCCTTCTACGACTGTCATACTGCATGCACTTCTGCGCAGTGCATTTGGCAGGACAGCGACAAGCTAGAAATTACTCAGAAAATATCCAGAGTGCACAGGGGGGCCTGGAGCCCTGCCACGTTGACACCCGGACTGCTGCAGCCTGGTGCCGGCTTGCTTCATTACTGTAGCTTTAACTCACACACTTTCCTTTATATCCTCATTGTATATGTATGCGTTTAGTCATTTGTTCAAATCAACAGGAACTCTTTCCCAGGCTGCCTTCTTTTCTCATTCCTATGGCTTTAGTTTGCATCTCTAACCAGGTTTCCTTCTTGACCTGCAGATCTATGTACATGATGCACTACCCGCCATCTCCACTTCAGCGAGTGATCATCAAAGCTCCTCTTGTCTCAAGTGGGACTTGTGGTCTACGCCGTCTCCTTCGGTCCAACCACCTTCCCTGGGCACCCTGCGCCCGGGAAGGACACCCCTGGCTACGTGACTGCCTGAGCCGTAACTGCGTCCCAGCCGTCCTCGGCCACTGCAAGTTCCCGCACGCCGGGCCCTAGCCTGCTCTCTCCCTGCATTTCCGTCTGGCCTCTAGGACAGGGGCTGCTCACACTGGACACTCAGTTGAGCAAACGGATCACCTCTCTCCTGCTTTTTAGCCTCCATGGGAGAGACCTCAATTTGGGAATAAATCGATCTTAGTGTGCGGGACACCACAGAAGCTCAGGAATTTGGCAGACGACAGATTTTTAGGGTCTGTTTTAACGGACTGATGATCAGGATGGTGCAGTAGAACATGTGATTTCTTAGAAGTAAAAGTATGTATATTAAAGTAGAAATAGTTTGCCCTGTGGTCTTTATTGACAGTGAGTTGTTTGGGAAGGGCACTGGGACCTACGGTCCTCAAACAATTAACTTGAAGATTATTCCAGAACTGTGGCATTCCCTTCTACTCCTAGACCTCTGGAAAGAGAGGGACCATACATACAAAAAGGTGGGAACCGCTCAACTCCTTGCTTCAGGTTTTAAAATCATACGTTTTGCCTCTTCTCCCCTCCCTCACTTCCTTTCTCTTTTCCTTTCCTTCCAAGTCTTATCCCTGGTTCACGGTGCCTCTCCTATCCACTCTACAGTAGTCTTCTGTGCTCCGAGTCATCCTTGCCCTGTCTCTTTCACAGTCCCCAGATACTCCTCTCACTCTCTCCATGGCAGTCCCTCTCAACTTCCTTTCTGTGGGCGGGCAGAGTTGCCGGTTTCCAGAGAACTCCTGTTTGGGTCACAGAAGTAGCTCAGGGTTCATGAGCGCAGGGCAGACTGCAGGGCTCGCGTATCAGAGAACGGCTGGTTTATTCCTCAGCTGCCTTCATTCTTTACATATAGTGTTTACCTTGGGTATCATAATAACTCGACTCGGAGAGCAGTTTTGGTCTCTTTCCATCTCAAGAGTCTGTGTTGCCTGTACCTGGCAAGTGCGGCCGGTGACAGCGCGGCAGGTGCGCCTGGGACCAGGGGATGGAGATGAAGATCCAGGGCAGCACCTTCTGGGCAGATGAGAGCAAGTGGAGCGGGGATGTTTGATTTATTTGAGGGAAATGCGTACGGTGAAGGGAATATAAGAGTTTGGAAATGAGGACCCCTGTTTGAACCCTAGCGCTGCCAATTAAATGCTGTGTGGCTTGGTCGAGTAATTAAATTTTTCACCATCAGTTACTTTATCTGTAAAATGAGAATATAACAGTTATTTCACTAAGATGTTATGAGAATTAAATAAATAACCATACAGGAAAAACACCAAGTAGTGGAAACTTAACTGTTGATAGTTCCTGACTTTTTCATCGAAATTCTTGATCCCTTCATATATTTATTTTCTGCTCCAAACAATCTTTAAGGGCAGAGGTATTTTATGTCGGTGTCATCAGTGCCTACATCAGGGTGAGGCATCTACGAGCTGTTCAAGCAGGTGTGCGGGACACTTTAGGGCACAAACGAATGTCCCCAGGGTTGGCATCAGCTAAGATCTCGGTTCGACGTGCTGCATCCTGTTCTCTTTTTCTCCCCCTGCTCACCATGTCCTTTTGTCTTCTGGTATTTTCTAAAGGCTCTCCTATCACAGCCTATTTCCGTCCCCTCGCTTGTACTGATATGAATGTTAGAGAATATACCTCCTTGGAGGCCTCATTGTGGCTTTCTAGCAAGTGGCTCAGATAATCACTGTAATTGCAGAGATGTTAGGTTAAACTCTTAAATTAACTGACTTTCATTCCAGGACTCAGGAGATTTCAAACGGGTGGAGTCCGAGTGCCTGCTGTTGTCGTGACAGTGACAGCCCTCCTGCTAGGATCTTCCCCTCTGCCACCTCCTCCCCACAACACTGACACCTTCGCCCCCTAGGTTCTAATCTAGTCTTTGACAGAACCAGCCAAGAAGTCTAGGGGTAGGGACATTCTTTGAAATGGATTTAGGGATAATTGGATCGAAAGCAAAGGTTATTCCACTCCGAATAAAACTGGTGCAACATCTGAAGCAAGAATTTGTGGTAGCCTCCTACTTCACCAAGACACGCCAGGCGAGGAAACGGGGCCGTGGGTAGCTTTGGCTTTCTTCACCCCTTCAAGCTGTAGCTGCCGATGCCCCTCCCCGCTCCATGCCCAAGGCCGTGGCCTCAGCCCACCCGTTCCCTGGACGGCTCTGCGTCGGGCTGCAGGTTCACACATTGACTCAGGCCTGCCTGGACCTACACAAGGGTCCCGGCCAAAGGGTCGGAGAAAAAGAAAATGGGTTTGACCAAGATCTTTAAGAGGTAGATTGCGTGGAACCCGTTAACTGGAAGCAGGGGCTGAGGAGGAGAATGACCACCAGGTTCCTTGTGAGGGTGACAGCGTGGAGAGCAGTCTCATTAAGATCCCACGAGGACTGGGAACTCATCCACAATCCTAGCAGAGGAGGAACAGGCTCAGGGAGCAGAGAGGGTCCCCACTTTGCACAGGCTGAGGTCACGGCATAGAACGTAGGCCCAAAGCAGCCTGTTTCAGTTCTTTTTCATACTGAGCTGAAGAAAAGCACCTCCCTGCCCCCAGTCCTGGCTGATTAGGGGAATCAGGTTGGAAGGAGGAGGGAAGAGACTTTACTCAGTGAAAATGTATTCAGTTGTTTTTATGTGATGCATTTAGAAATTAGAAAAAGAAACGTAAAAATTTTATTTTGAAAATAGACTATGGAGTATTTTCCAAAGCTTTCTCACATTGATGATCTCAGTTTGACCCCACAAACAGTCCACAACATAGAGGAAGAGAAGGGTCCACCTTCCTGACATGGGAACTAAAGCCCAGGGAGGCTGGACTGGCCCAAGGTGACCAGGCGAATCAGATGTGTATAGCACTAGGCTGTCTACCGAGCAACTCCACCCACACTGCCTCATTGTGAGTGGGTTTAGTAGTCATCACAGCCAACTGTATCAATAGGTGAAGAAAGCTAACCTCAGAGGGGGGCGATTTGCCAAAGACCAGGTAACTGTAAATAACTATTCTGATACCAACTGGTAAACTTCAGTTCAGTACTTCATTAACCACCTGGAGTTAGCGCAGACCTCATAAGTTAAAGGCATGATCCCTAACACGATTGCCCCCACTTAGATGTCAGATACCCCAGGCCACCCACATTTCCAACCAACAAGCTACAAATCTGGGATTCCGATGACCTCCCTCAGGTTTGGCAGTTTGTTAGATGACTTCAAAAACTCAGAAAAATTCTGCATTTACAATTATAGTTTTATCCTAAAGGATATGAATCAGGACCAACCAAGTGAAGAGACACATAGGACAAGGTCTGGGAGGGTCCCAAGTGCAGAGCTCCTGTGTTCTCGCTTCATGGACTCAGAGCGAAACCAGAAAAGGTGACGTCTGTGCTGCCTGTCTCTACCCGCACCTGTAAGTACAGACAAGGACTGACTCTTTACGGGCGCTTTATTTAGAAACCGGTGAACTGAGAAGACGATGGGTAACATACCTTAAAAACCATCTTAACATCTCATCCTAAGCTGACCTTTTTATAAAGAGAAGAAAAGGGTAGGTAGGGGGTTTGGAAAAAATGTTAATCAGATAAGAGTTGCAGTCCAGCGTGATTTTCCTAGTACTTCTTTATCTGCGGATCAACAATTCTTCATCTGAGTCATTCCCTCCCTGGAACACAATGGCTCAGATGCCGTCTCCATCCTTGCAGACCCCCTGGGGCACGAAGGCTGAATTGCTTGCTGAGTCTCGTGGTCACGTATTCCAGTTCCTAGAACAACAGCTTTCCACCCATGTATTAGTCACTTAAGCCTATTGTCTACAGCGAAGGCTAAAATCTTTACTCTTGAGTTCCCCTGCCAAGAGCACATCATCCCGCGGGCACTTCACTGTGCTCACCGACCAGGAGGCTGACTGAGCTTCGGGGTCCTGAGCTTTTACTGGGGTTCCATCACACAGGTAGGACTGTGCCCCGTCCCATCTCCAGGCCCAATGCCCCGACCTTGTAGTCACACGGTTGGTCTTTCTGATAACCAGCCCCCATCCTGGGCCCTCACACTACCATTACTCAGGTGTGACTCAAGGGTCTCCTGAGGAGCGGGCATTACACCGCTCAGGAAACTCCGAGGGTTTTAGAAGCTCCCTGTGAGTGACCCAGGGCAAAGACCCGGCAAATTCTTCATTATACTGAGGCAGGGTAATAAGAAACTAGGAAAACTCCTTGACCAGTGGACTAAGGGAAACTGAGACAAAGAATTAAACAAGGCCAAAGGACTTGAGCAATTTACAGTCAGCTACTGAATCACAAGGTTTTCTCTTCCCTAACCAAGGACACTTAGGAGCAAAGGGTTTACACATTCCAGACCATCCCGGGACAGAATGGCCTCGGTCCCAGTCCCTCCTCGATGACGTTCTTGATGACATTCTTTAAAAATGAAACTATTCAGAAAATAACCCCTGACTCCTCCATACGCACATTTTGACGAATCGCACACTGAAGGACATACCTGAAAAGCTAATGAATACTCTGTTAAGACCTTCTCCTGAGACCTCCCCAGGATTCCAGCTGGCCAAAGAAAGATAAAAGGCCTCAAGAATTCATGGCATGCTCTCGCTAGAGCAAGCCAGCACCTTGTATCTCTGCTGCTTTTCTTCCTAAACTATAAGGGTTGCCATGAGTCCTGTAACCAGGGGTGGAACGAGCAGCAGCAGCTCATCCAGGGCTCACCCCCTGAACCTGTCTCCAAGGCCCCCTTTTTCCCTGACGTTCTCTCTCCTGTACTTCTTCTACCCTAAGCGCTTCCTTTATTTCACTGTCCCAGCTTTAGTAAACCTACTCTCAAAGTCACCTGGACTCGTGTTGTGAAATGTTTCCAACATGAGGTCGAGAGCCCACACATGACTGGCGGGCCCGAGGCTGACATGCGCCAGGTCCAGGCCCTGTCTGGTAACAAGGCGGCAGCAGCGGAGCCAGGTCTTAACTCCCATCTGCAGAATCTGGGTCAAGTGCTTTGCCCTGTGCCTCACACCAGACCCACAGCACCTGGCTCCCACCTGGCTTTTTAGGAGACAGTGAGAAATGATGACACACTCTGGCCTCCCGAAGATCTGGAGAGAGGCCTCCATGTTTCAGAACCACATCCTGTTCTTCCGTTTTGCCCACCTGAAGCCAGACTGGGCCCATGACCCGGCTCCCGCATTTCTCCCGCGATAACGCTAAAGCAGGAAGGACGCCTGCTGACCACTGCGTGGGCCCTCTTCCGCCTCCGCAGAGAGCTCGTCTCAGGGCAGCACGGGAGGTGCCGGGACGCACCGTGCGAGTGGACGGCTGCGTTGATCTTTCATCTGCGTTTCCAGCAGAGCCCTCCACCCCACGCAGCTGTCTGCCCCATGCAACTGTGCTCCAAAGCCTGCAAACCAAAGTGGAATGGTGGATGAGGAACTTCAGAGGGATAAAATCCTGGTCAGGCAGGCTGCAAAAAAGCAGCACGTCCACTTTAGTGACCGACGCAAAGCCCCGTCGTTGGACGAAGAGAGGAAGGGTTTGCATGAACTGCACGCCTATTACAAGGCAGGCACTGCTCTAGGCACTTACGGAGGCCACACATCATTTGACCCTCACAGAGCACACCTTTCTATCTGACTTTAGTAGCTAAAGAAATAGGCTCTAGAAGATTAAAGAACTTGCCTCAAGAAAGGCGGGTAGGAAGAGGCCAAGCTACGATTCGAACCCAGATGCCATTCCAAGATCCACTCTTTTGCCTACCCGGACTGGCTCCGGTAGCTGGCATGAGCTCGGAAAATGCTGCTGTCACTCCTCTCTGCTTGGCACATTATTACTGTTATTGTACAATTATGTAGTTAAACTGTGATTCCCAGAAAACCTGTAATTCTGACAGATCAGGCAAGCAGAACAAGGCTAATCAAAGAAAAGCTCCATTGACATTTATCCTGCTGGGAGGTTGATCAGGTCCCTTCTCTGAAAGCCCTGGTGACTTTTTTCTTTTAAGCATAGTCTAAACATTAGGTTATTTTCAGTTCTTAAAACCTCTGCTAATTCAGGCCTCTGGTGCAGAACAAATGTGCCGCTAATGATAAAAGTTGCAGTCATATAAACAGTTCTCTGTGGGATTACGAGAGCAGCCCTGTTTCCACCTCCAGGTCTCATTTTACCTCCTCTTACTGGCCACTCTTGATAAACGTGGCCTCTGGGGATGAGTGGGTAGAAGGCCAGGACCCACGTTAGCTCGGCACTAGTGCCACCTGGTGGGTGACCCAGGTGCCTGCGGGGCCGCCTGGCATTTGAAGTTGCAGGGAGGGGAAGGACTTCTGGCCTTGGCCTTCTCCCAGCCCTCAGCCGGGTGTCTCACAGCAGAACTCGAGGTGCCGTGCTTGTGTGTAGGAAGGAGACTAATGCGGGAGCCACCTGCTTCCTACACCTGCCAGGTGTGAAGTAGCCGTGATGACCGATTTGGGTTGGGACAGTTTTGTTTACTTTGACCTCCTGCAGGTTCAGCACAGGGATGCCTTGGCTCCTGCTTCTCTCGGACGTTGGTCCCACTGATATCTGGCCGCGAGCCCCATCAGGGCACAGACGGCGCCTCCTCCTTCAATGTTCATGTCCGCCGTCCATGCCATGACCCAGGAAGAACCGTCCACCCCAGACCATCCACCAGCTGATTTTATGCCCTTCCCAGAGTGTCCCTCAGTCACCTGCCTGGGGAAGAGGAATCAGGGGTGTGTCCTCCGCACTGCCCTGACTCATGTTTAGGAGGGTCTCCATGGGTCATGCCTGCAGTGAGAGCTGAGGGGGCCAAGCCCGTCAGTGACACTTCCTGACTCGGAGAGCTGTGAGGCTGGCTGGTGGGGACCCAGGCTTGTTCACACGGCATCGCAGTAGGAGACCATCCACATCAGGCAACGAGCACCACGGCAGGGACGACAGGGCCGGGTCAGGACTGGGGGTCAGATTTACCTGGGTTCGATCCCTTGCAATCCTGGCTCTGTCATGTAATTGTTGTACACCTGGGGAAATGATTTGGCCTGAGTGTCAGTTTTCTCCTGAGGAATTAACCAAATTCGGGAAATAAGTGAGGCTGAGAGCAGGCAGAGCCGGCCACGGTGAGGGGCCCAGGGCTGTCGCCTAGTCTGGCGGAGACCCCCGGAAACAGCAAGCTGCAGCTGCGTGCTCCCGCTCCCGTCTGAGGCTGCAGCGTAGGGAGGCTGGAGGCGGCTAGCCAGGGCGGGTCATGCCCTGTGATTGGCGTGGGAGCATATTTGGGCTTTCTCTGATTGGCCAAGAGTTGGGAGCACGGAAAAACAAAAGGAAACTGAGGCTGTCGATCACTGACTGAGCCCTGCCGATTCTAGGTGGATCCCTGCAGAGGCTGTGGTTTGGCTTCAGGGGCTGGTTGAGACAAGTTGCCGGTCAGAGTTCTGTTGTCACAGGGGGGTCTGGTCGCAGCGTATTCGGTCTCTCCTATTGCATTCAGAGCTTGGCGCAAATATGCAGTAAATAGTAATCATTGTTATTATAGTCACTGTGGCCAGAGGCGACGCTGACATTGTGAGTGAGCTGGACCTTAGTGGTTAGCTTCCTGACAACCCTTCTCCCTGCAGTCATGGTCCAGTCAGGAAAACGTGAACCATGCCAGTTATTTTAACAGAAATAATTTAATATGGGGAGTTGGTTACAGGGATTAGAAAGCTGGAAAAGCTAAAGGGGGACGATGAGGTAAACAGACAGAGCTCCCGCAGGGAGCAGCTGCTGCTCTGGAGCTGGAGGAGCAAGACGGGATGGGGGCTGTGCAGCTCAGAAGCCCAGACAGAGGAGGAGCTTCACAGAGCGGGCCCCGGACCTCCAGGGGGGCCGGGCTTCCCAGCTGTGCCCGAGGAGGGGGCGAAGCACCAGGCTGGACCGCCAGCACCGGCGGCTGCTCCAGGCACATCTGAGGGACACCCTGAGGCTGGTCCAGGGGAACGGGACACCCTGGGAACTGGAACCGGCTGCTCCTGAACCAACCGCTGAGGCTGGGGGAAGAAGCGTTGTTGCAGCGATATCAGTGGGAACAGTAAGGAAACGAGAATGGGAAGTGGCCCTCTCCGTCGCCCTGCTTCCCAGTCTCCCTCGAGTGTCCCTGTGGCTGGGATCGTGCTGGCCAAGTAGAAATGAGGCCACAGCGTTCTGGGCCTGGTGTCACACAGAAGAGTGGAGAGGACGGGATTGGAACTGAATGACATCTTGATAGCCAGCACACTCCCTTCTTTATTATTTGCAAAACTTCCATTTTGTGCAGGTATAAGGTTGCTACATGTTTTGGGGAAACAAAGACACCCCTGGCCAGACTGATGAATGAATCTTGACTGGTGTATGCTTTTCTCTCGGCCTCCAAGCCTCAGTTTCCAAAACTGAAAAACGGCCCACCAGAAGTAGACAGCCAGTTACCTCCCAGTTTTGATCATTTCCTCCCCCCAACCCCTCCCCCTTTCCCCTGATTCCGGGGATTTGTGGACCTGGAAGGAGCCAGCCAGCTCCTCATGCCTCAGTGATCAGAGCAGCTTCTGCTTCCCCTTTCTCTCTTCTATCCTGGACAAAGAGGCTCCCGGAGAAGGTTCTAGTCCTTTCCATCATGGGGGTAGCAGGGAGGAAGGTGAGGAGGCAGGGGTCCTCTTCTGCTCCAGGCAGGGTCTTCCCAGTATGCAGAGTTGGACTCTTCTTTGAGATTATAGGGCTGGAGATTTGACCCATTCCATTTGGGGGGCAGTGGCTTATCCAGAAGCTACGATCTGTCAGAGACGATACCAGGCATTGGGAAGGCCAAAATCAGTCCAACATGGCTGCGTCACTGGAAGAGCTCCCATCTAGTGAAGAGTCAGGGTCCAGCCAATCAGGATGATACAATGTGAGCGTGAACCTAAGTCGATGGTGTCATGGAAGCACTAATGCCAGACTCTCTAAAGGTCTCAGAAGACTTTCCAGAGTTGGTGGCATTCAACTGGAGCCAGGAGGGTGAAGAAAGGAGAGGGCACCCTGGGCAGAGGCCAACACCGGTGAGGTGGGACCGCAAGGTACACAAGGGCACCTCCACTTAGTGACTCCCAAAGATGAGTGTGTGAGGCTGGGAAGGGGCCTGGAGACGGGGCAGGTAGGATGCAGCCCTGGGGTGATAAACTTGCAGAGGTGGAGAGGGACCAGCTCCTAAGGGGCCTGGGATGACACTTTGTAGAGACAGTGGGAGGCTGGTGCAGGTACCGGACCCAGCCTGCGGTGTGAAGGGGCTCCAGCGAGAGAGGGCGCTGGCGAGGTTCCCGGCAGGGAAGCCGCCGAAAGCCTGGGCTGCGATGCTCGCCTGTGGCTTTAACGATGCCTAAGAGACTTGCCTAGGCTTCCGCTGCCCAGGAGTGATTCAAAGCAGGCAACACTAATAACCACAGGCGGAGGGAGTGTGCGGGGGTTTCTGCTGCCTGGCTCCTGTTTGGCCAGAGGCACCTTGTTAGACCTGGAAAGATCACACATGTCAGGGACTGTTGGGGCGCCCACGGATGAATTCGCGTCGGGAGTCCTGTTATAAAACCTGCGTACAGGCGAGTGATGGCGAGGATCGGAATTAGCCCAGTGGCTTCGGAAACGGAGAGGATGAGTCGGCTTCCGGAGACTGTGCGAGCTGTGGAAACGGATGAGGGAATGAGAAAGCAGGACCCAAAATCTTCCCAATGTTTTTGTTAACCGAAACGAGAGGGAGGTAAAAGTTGGGAAGGCAAGCAAAGGAGCGATCTCAGTGCCAGCCGCTGCTACCTGAATAGTGGACTTTGTCCGTTTGTATCCGTGCTGCTGGTGTCCGGCGACGGAGCCAGATTCTTCACCGCCGTGACTTCAGGTGAAGATATTAAAGTGGCAGGGAAGGAACCCCAGGGAAATGAGGGGTAGAGGCTCTGAGGACAATTTAGTTTCTGGCAATAACTTTTTGTTGCAACAAGAATCATAGTAGTACTTCATTTATTTTATATTCCTGTTTGAAAATGTTCTGCTAGGCTATTTTAGTGAGCATATACTAAAATTGGCCTATTAATTCACTCCTAGTAGTACTGTAAATTAGTACACTTTGGAAAGTAATACAATAATATGTGGCAAATCCCACTGCTAAGAATTTATCCGAAGCAAATATATATTTCTAAAGCAACAACTGAGAACCCAAAGAAGTACATTGTAGTGTTGTCTGTACTAACCAAAAATAATGAAAACATAAAACTTCTGGAAAAGGAAATAGTTTGATAAATGATGCTATGACAATTTGATAAAATATTATGGGCCTATTAAAATGCAAATTACACCTTAATGTAATTTGGGCACATGAAAATATGTTTGATACGATGAGTGGGAGTGGAAAGAGCAGAGTACATGCACTTTGTACGCGTTAATGTAACTACAAACATGTACGTGCCTGTGGATGAAGACGGGAGGGTGATTTGAAGAAATTAAAGTAGGTATCTCAGTGGCCTGCATGGGCTCAGAGTCAGGGTACCGGGCTCAAATCCCATGATTCATTAGCCCGTGACCTTGGGCAACGTTTTTAACTTCTCTTACCTATAAAAATGAGTGTAATAAAAACACCCACTGCAAGGAGTTGTGAGTATTCAAATGAGATCATGCATGTAAAGTTTTTAGCACTTGCAAATGCTCAATAAATGATGCCTATTATGGGTTATTTCTATTTTATTTTATTTATTATTATTATTAATTTTTTTAAGACAGAGGAGAAGGGAGGGAGAACGAGAGAGAGAGAAACAACAACGTGTGGTGGCCTCTCCTGCACCCCCGACTGGGGACCTGACCTGCACCCCAGGCATGTGCCCTGACTGGGAATCGAACCAGAGACCCTTTGGTTGGCAGACTGGCACTCAATCCACTGAGCCACACCCGCCAGGGCAGTTATTTCTATTTTAAATATTTGATAGATAACCTCAATGTTTTAAAGTAGGCACAAGTACTATATTATCACCCTCTTTAAAGGAGTGAAGTAAACCCAAGTGAGGTTAAACAAAACATTGAGAAGAAAATGTTAGGTGCTGGGTTTCCTGTTTTGTTTTTATGGCTTTGTTTCTCTTTTGTCCTTTCAGTTTAACCCTGCTTAAGACATGAGTGCCCTGGCTGGTGTGGCTCAGTGGATTGAACCTGAGAACTAAAAGAATGCTGGTTCAATTCCCAGTCTGGGCACATGCCTGGGTCGTGGGCCAGATCTCCATTTGGGAGTGTGTGAGAGGCAACCAATCAATGTTTCTCTCATACATTGATGTTCCTCTCCTTCTGTTTCTCCCTCCCTTCCCCCTCTATCTAAAAGTAAATAAATAAAATCTGTTAAAAAGAGATATGTGCAACTTTGGGGGTGAAATAAATACAATAGGAAAAAATAAAAAGAAATTTTTGCTCAGTGCCTTAGCCAGACCTTTTAGCTTCTTTCTGCCCTCCCTGCTTGGAGCACAGATTTAAACAATTTAACCTCGTTCCCTTTCCTTCAGATGGTAGGTGCAACAGGTGTAACAGGGTAACAAGGTAATGGGGTAATCCGGTAAGGGGGCTGCGCCCCCAGAAATTGGGGAGGGGCTGAACTGTACATGTGAGCATCGCCCTGACGACCAGGGCGACCAAAGTGTGCTGAGCCCAGCAAGAGTTCTGGGGGAGATTATTTAAAAGGAGGTCAGGGAAACTGCTTCGCGGCTGATAGGGGCTGGAGGTCCTGGGCCTGAACATTAGGGACGGCAATAGGGGAATGGAGGAGGCTCAGTCCTGTCAGTGGCAGGCCCGCGCCACTCTGCAGCATGGCCCTGCCAATGGTAGACAGCGTGGGCCTGTCAGTGGTGGCAGGAACAGGACAGAGTGCAAGTAGGAGGCCCGAATGCACAGACTCTGAAAGATGCCTGAAACTAGACAGCGACTGGAGACCAGTTAAGGCACCTACAGCTACGATACTTTTGGGCGGGTGAAGTGCTTCTTGGCGCAGCCGTGAACTCAGTTCACAGAGAGTGACAGGGTCATTTTTCTTTGGGTGCCTTAGAGGAAATGGGCTTTTAAAATTGTTAAATAAATGATTCCTTTCCTTTCCACTGAACTCTGTCTTTGGAGTTCTGCCTAGTATGTGGTGAGCTGTAGGACCCCCTCTACTCTTTGGGTTCAGTAACACGGGCTTCAGCCAGACAGCTGTAAAGTAGACAGAGGAGGGTACACATGGCGTAAGGACAGCTTGTGAACTTGAGCTAGATTACAGCGGTGTGAGGGTGGTGTTGCTGGGTAAGTAAACAGAAAGACTGTCAGTCATTTCCAAGTAACCCCAGGGGTTGTCCCCATACTTGACATAATTGTAGTCGTGACTTCCTCGGGGCTGTGGCAGCTGACACTATCTCTCTTCCACTTATTCTGTAAGAAGCACATTCAGAGGTGCTTATAAAGACAGAACAAACATTAGTTGTCATGTGACCATCCTATTCATGCCCAACTTCAGAGAAAAATGGTAGCACCTCTGGTTCCTCTTCAGTGCCACTGCTTCTCGCATCACCCGAGAAGATTTTAGACTCTTGCAGTGTAGACCCTGCCTTCAGCCGTCCATCACTGACTGCTTTGAGCACAGTCTTGGGATCAATACCCGTCTCTAAACAGGACCCAGTGGCTCCATCTGCATCATGAATAAGAGGCTCTGTTTTCCAGCGTCAGGTCTCTGTGAGAAAAGGCTGGACATAGATCTGCGCAGGTAGCACCTGCAAGAGCCCAGGTACCTGCTGCTTCCTGCACACTCCTGAAGACAGGGAACCTTAAAACGCGCAGCCAGCAATTATAGTGCTCGAACCCATTGTTCAAAACATCCACCAACTTTCACAGATATGTTCACCATAGCATTGTTTTAATAACAAGAGTTGGAAATAACTCAAATGTCCATAAACAGAGGATTGATTAAATGTTATGTACACCAAGAATAAAAATAAGCAAAAAGTTATCTCCACGCTGATTGAAAAAATACTCTAGATACCTGGGGTAGTTAAGAAATAATGACAACTCAGTAGGGTTAGCCCATAGGAGGCTTTCACTTTCTGTGTCATTCATTCGTTGCTTGAAATTTATACAATTCATTTTGTAATACAAAAAAATGTCTTAAATTAGAAAAAAGTTGAGAATGTTCGTCTCCGCACCTATATCCGCACTAGCTGCAGCTTTTTAATCGAGCTGAGATAACGAGCGGCCTAAGCACTCCTGGAGGTCTTCCCAGCCTCTTCACATTCACGTCTAGGGCAGAGCATGTGCCACTTTTCTTTTTAAATAGGAGAGACGTCTTTTATTGTTAGTTTAGTTTTTATTTGTATTGTTTATTCTATTACAGTTGCTCCAATTTCTTGCTTTCTCTTTTCCCCCCTCCACCCAGCCAATCCCTCTCCCCCAGAGTCGGTCTGCACTCCATTGCCCATGTCTGTGAGTCATTCATACAGGTTCTTGGACTAGTCCCTTCCCCTTCCTTCCACCAGTCCCCACCCCCACCTCCCCTCCTATAGCCATCAGCCTGTTCCATGTTTCCATGTCTCTGGTTCTCTTTTTCTCATTAGTTTATTTTGTTCATTAGATTCCAGTTATAAGTGAGTCATGCGGCATTTGTCTTTTGCTGACTGGCTTATTTCACTTAACATAATAGCCTCCATTTCCATCCATGTTGTCTCAAAAGGCAAGATTCCTTCTTTCTTTCTGCTGCATAGTATTCCATTGTGTAAATGTATCAGAGTTTTTTGATCCACTCATCTTCCAATTGGCACTTGGGCTGTTTCCAACACGTAGCTATTGTAAATTGTCCTGCTATGAACACTGGGGTGCTTAATTTCTTTTAAATTGGTGTTTCAGGATTCTTAGTATATATTCCCAGCAGTGAAATCTCTGGGCTGTAAAGCAGTACTGTTTTTAGTTTTCTGAGGAAATCCCATACTGTTTTCCACAGTGGCTGCCCCAGTCCGCATTCCCGCCCACAGTGCACTAGGGTTCCTTTTCTCCACAGCCTCGCCAGCACTTGTTGTTTGTTGATTTGTTTGTGATGACCATTCTGGCTGGTGTGAAGTGGTATCTCATTGTGGTTTTAATTTGCATCTCTTTGTTGGCTAGTGATGTTGAGCACTTTTTCATAGGCGTATGGGCCATCTGTGTGTCCTCCTTTATTTTTATTCAGTTTTCATGACGCGAATTCACATGGCACGGGCTCCAGTGGCCGCTTTCCACGGGCCCTCACACAGTGTGCCTTTCTGGGCAGAGCAGGCTGGAGCTTTCTCTTTGGCTTCCTTCTTTTTCTGATCATTTTTTCACACCTTTCAGGAAGCTATCTTGGCTCTTAGAGTGCTTAATATGCTCAGTAAGTACATTCATTCCCTTGACAAGAATCTTGCCCTTCACTTGTTTGTTCACAGCAATGCCCACTGCCCACCGGGTGACATTGTAGGCGCTGCCAGGTTTCCCTGGTAACACCTGGGGGGCATTCCTTTTGATCAGTGCCCTTCCCTTAATGTCTACAGCCCCCCCCTTCTTGTAGATTCTCATGTGCGTGACCCTGTTTTCTCAGAGGCCTAGGGGACGTGCAGCTTATGCCTCTCCTCTTTCCCCTGCTGTTAGCGTTCTGGCGAATTGCTGGAAGATGGCGGCTCCAACCTAGAGGCTGGGAGGTTCTGGTTGATTCCATCCTGACGAGGGTCTAATTATGAGCTGGCCTCAAGAATGACGTGGACTTAATGCTTCTCATGTCCAGTTCGCTCACTAAAACACTTTGGAGGGTAACTCTCCCAGTTTGGTAAAGCATTTCCAGGCCACAGTTATGCTTTGAATGAGACATTTTATGACGTAATACTATTATGATAATTTTATAATATATAGAATTTCTAATCACAGAGATTCTGCAGTGACTGTTTGCCGACCAGGTGAGATATTTTAATTTCCAAAGGTGTTACATTATTTTGTAGCCTCGCAATAATACTTGATTTAAGCAAGAATCACCAGTGGATGCCAAAATCATTAGGAAAACAATTTTGGGGAATGGGATACTCACACAGTCTCAGAGTATTGCATCCCAGATTACTAAGTACAAAGAGAAAGTATATTTTCAATATGCATAGATCTGGTAGAAATTGTCTTAACTAGGATTCAACTTGACATCACCAGTATGGGATGAACAGCATCATCTGTCTCCCAGTGAGAACCGCAAGAACAGGGCATTGCGTGTCCTACTGACAATGTTTAACCTGAAGGTGCCCTGAAGAAACAATCAGACAAATCCAAACTGAGGACATAGTGCAAAATAACTAGCTTGAGTACTTCAAAAATATCAATGTCATGAAGGAGGAAAAGAGACTGAGGAACTTTCCAGATTAAAAGATAACGAAAGAGATATGACCACACATGTAATGTATGATTCTAGACTGGATTCTGGACTTAAAAAGAATAAAACATTGAAAGTACATCACTAGGACAGTTGGGAAACTTACATTATGAACTGTATATCGGACCCTAGCATTGTAAAAAAGTAAATTTCTTTAATGTGGTAATTTTAACACAGTTACATAGGAGGATGCCCTCAGGTCTTAGAGGATATTTAAAATATATCTGGGGAAAATGTGTTACATGAATACGTTCCCCTACGTGTTTAATACAATAAAGAAATGTATGGAATAAAAAGGTTCACTAATTCAATATTACTTCAACCGTGCATTGAGCATCTACTGTGTGCCAATGGCTGGGGCGGTTCTGTGGATACAAGTGAAGCACAAATGTACAAGGTGACTGCCTTCGTCAACGTGTTTTCTGAGGAGAGAAAAGCCACCCCAGGGACACGTGGTAGGCCATCCAGACCCCTCCTGGCCAGGGTGCACATCCCTCCCAGGCCCTGCTGACACCTCTGTCCCTCCGGGGAAGCGCTTTTGGTGCAGGCAGCTGCCTGGTTCAAGGGTATGTCAGTCCCGCTGGCGGCAACCCCCACCCAGGGACCCAGCTGTTTGGGGCCCCTCCCTGCTTTAGGACACACCGGACTGGTCACCCCAGCTCCAGAGCTGCCAACCACCGCCCCCTCCCGGTCCCGCAACTCCTTCCGTCTTTCCCGTTCTCGTACATCTGCTGTTTCTGAGGGCACATCCCCGTTAACCTGCTGCACTCCTGTCTGCCCCTCAGTCCGTTTCCTAGGGAACCTGACCTAAGATGTTACCAAATTACTGCGCACAATGGTGAGTATGAAGATGCAGACTGGGAAGGGCCAGGTGAGCACCAGGTGGATGCAGTCTTTCTTCAGAATCTTGAGCAAAGCCTTGGCATGATCTCCTGACAAGAAACCACATTCCCAAAATAAAACAGAAACTATTTTTGCTCCAGTTTTAGTGTAATCTTATGCCTCTTCTCAGCTTCTGTATAGTTTTCAAATTGGAAATATTCAACTAAGTAATTGGGCTGTCTTTTAACTTCAGTTTTAAGATTTTTTTTTTTTTTTTTGGCTTGGTTGAAAGGAGAAAGCCAGAGGCAAATTCTCAGATTTAAGCCTAAGGGGTGGGCAGGGGGTGGGGGCGGGAAGCAAGATATTCTTTGTCCACTCTTGCGCCCCCAGCCTCTCCTCCTCCTCTTACTATTTTTAAATTGGAGGACACAGCAGGATAGCCTTGGCAAGTGATTATTGATAAAGGGTGTGCAAAAGGACTGCCCGCCTACACTAACTATTTCTGGCTTTGTATTGCATCAGTTCTCCTTTTCTTGTTATCCTGTTCTCTCTTTGGGCTTTATTTTCTATCAGGGGTAGCAGGACGACCACAGGCGGCTCTATTGATCAGCTCTGTCCAGAAAGTAATCAGACACGCGCTACGAAAAAGAGAGGCATTTACTGAAGAAGACACAAGATACAAAAAACATTGGACATAGGACAATGATGCCTTAGTCCCCTTCAAAGTAGGCACCTGGGATCTCACACAGTTCTCCTGATTGCCATCAGCCGTCCCATCATATTTTTCTGAACATCACTGATGTTCTGAAAACTTTTCCCTTCCAAAGGTGATTTTAGTTTTGGGAAAAGCTAGAAGTCTCAGGGTGCCAGATCTGGGCTGTTGGGGGGCTGAGTCACCTGGGTGATTTGATGTTTTGCCAAAAATCTCTGCATGAGACGTAATGCGTGAGTGGGTGCATTGTCGTGATGAAGCTGCCAATCACCAGTTGCCCGTAGCTGTGGCTTCTGAAACATCTGAAGGAGGAATAGTTTCTGTGGAGGGATGTTCAAGCTTAATGCAAAATTTGATGCCGATTCATTGCTCTACTTGTTCAGTCATTTTGAATGTGACTGCCACACAGTACACGTGCTACTCAATGGCATCTACTGCCCCCACCGACTAGTACAATGAAGTCATTATTGTTCACCCATGCACATCCTAGTCCACTCTTCTTGGGCTGTCAGATTACATCCATGTCACGCAAACTATTCTCATTATACTAACAGTGGCTGGAATTTTTCTGGACAGACCAAACAGCTTAGAATCCTCTAGAAAAGAAAAAATATATTGCTTTACCAGTAATTCACACAGAGTCACAAGTGTCACACTCATTGACCCGAAGAGGGTGAGTGCGTGTCCCTGATGGTATCAGGGAGATGCAACATTCGCATTGCTCTGGCTTAGGTCACAAGTACACTCAAAAACCAACCCTGCCCCCAAAAGCATCAGTTCCATGAATAAAAAGTGGAATATTGTTAAGGATGGAAGGGTGTGGGCGCCATTGTACAAGGAGAGCCACCCATCCCACTAGCCTAACATTTCAAAGTTGTGCTCCGAGGGCAGAAATATTATGAACAGTAAGGAAACAAAACTAAACAAAGCCCCTTTATAAACCTAGCCCACTCTTTTGCTCTGGAGAATCTAAATGGTCTCAGAGATTTTATGTCTATTATTCACACGTATTTACTGTGGGCCTACCGCTGGGCAGACCTACCACTCTAGGGATGCCCCGTCGCGAGGAGGTGCAGAGAGGACGTCGGTGTGGCCCTTCTTATTGGTTTCCAGGGTGGAGTCAGGGCCTGGAGGAGGGGATGGAGTGGGGGTCTAGATGGCGAGAATGTAGGGGAGAGGACACGGGGAGAGGCAAGGAGGAGAAGGCCTCTCGCCCACAGCCACTTACTCGGTTTGCCTGGGAGTAAACAGATGAAGACAGTGGTCTTCTGCAGGGGGCTCTGGACTCCACGTGGGCTGCGGCAGTCAGGTTTTAGGGCTGAGTTAGCCTGAATCCCTTCCCCAGTGTTGCAGACAGAATGGGGAGCTGCGACGTGGCAAAGGGGTGAAGAGGCTTCGGGGGAGGAGGTGTTGGGCTTCACTCATTTTAAAGAATGAGTCAGGGGGCATTCCGAGCAGAAAATCTTAATAGCAGGGCAGTAATTGTGATTTAGTGACACAGTTTTAAAAATTCTCTATAACTAAGAATCCTATGCTCAAAAGACCATCTCTCAGCGACAACCCACCTTGGTACGTTGCAGACAGGGAGAGCTGGGCTGTGGCCACGCTAGTGTGTAATTCTCTCTCCCCCTCACTTCAAACACGGCACGCCTCGCCCCACACTTTCTGTCCCCAAGTCCACCACACATTTCCCGCAAGGATGGTGAATGGGGTGCAGGAAAGAACTTCAGCTTTAAAATCGGCCCACACATTGGCCTGGCCATTTAGTAGTTTGTGATTCTGAGCAAGTTATGTTGCTTCTGTAGTTCTCATCTTTCTTTTCAGTGAATTGGGGCTAATACAGTGCATAGGACTGCAGCCGTAAAGAACAGGGAGGCTGCCTGTGAGCGACCTGGCTCCTGCAAAGGCATTCGATACATGTGACTTTCCAGCCCCCACCCCTCCCCAATTCTTGAACAACAACAGCAAAGCAGCCTGGGCAAAGGACAGACTCTCCTTTGCACACAGGTGAGGTCGGCAGGCCTCCCCCGAACCACCCCGGCAGGCAAGACTGAAATTTTTCCGAGAACAGTTAACTAACCCTTAGTTCTCTTGTAAACATTTCCCACTTTTCTAAAGGACACACAAAAATAAAAAGCAAGTCTGTGCCAGTACTTACACGTAGACACTGAGGTCAAATGTGGATGGATACTTGAGGCTGCAGTAGTATTAAAATTTTATTATAAAAGAAGATAAAATTTCTCTGAAATGATCAGCTGCAATAGGTGCGTACAGTTAGTGGAAAAATATGTTTCTATTTAGAGACATTGAATCAGCTCGCCTGCCTCCAACACCCCCCACCCGGCACCCATCTACTACACCTTGCTACCTTTCCATCTTCCTCCATCTTTCCCTCTTTGCCCCTCCCGCGGAAGAATCCTCAGTTCCGATGGGGTATGCCACCCTACACCCCGCTCACCGCAGCTAATATTATCAGTGTGGCATATTACCAGCTTCTCAATTTAACTCACACAGTCCCTCCTGCCAAAATCCCTTCTCCTCTTCTCCATTTAACTGTCATCAAACCCTTCAACATTCAACTGGCTCTCCAGCCCTTCAATAGTGTTTCCAGCAGGCCACGACCTTAGTGAACTCCCTGGCTACCAAAATCCTTCAGCAATGATTGCCTTTATCTTTTATTTGCACCCACTCTTCCCAACTGAATGATACATTTCTAAAATGTAGAAATTATTTCTATTAGAGACATGCATTTGCATCTTTAGTGACTTGCAATACAGTATTGATAATAAAAAGTAAATCCATATGCAACTTTTTAAGGATTTAATTTATTGTAAAAAGGTTCACGTCCACAGACATTTAACTCAGAAGAAGACAGGGGAGAAAGGCAAGGATAAGAATGTAACTGTGACAAAAATTTGAAGGTAAGGATCTGATCAGCGTCAGGGGTTAGTTAAAGACCTGCTGTGATATGTAGCCACCTTGCAGCAACACTATGAAAAGACACTGCCTTTTCTGCCCAGGGTGAATAATAGAATCTTGTGTAAAGTAGTCAGAGTCCACCTTCATGGAGATACACAGTAATATTTAAGGACTGCATGAAAGCGAAATCAGACCTGACCCATAGCCTGAGATGAGAAGTCTATACAGTTTTGTGTGCAGGGAATTCAGGTAAATACAGATGCAACTGTGAATACTAGGCCAGGCAGGGAAGTTCTGATATCAAAGTCTAGTTCCTCTGCCCCTAGGAGAGGGTAAGACTCAGTGCGTCCAGAGAGGGAACTTTGGTTTGATTTGCTCTGTTTCTTTGTGACCTTGCCGTTTCCAAGTTCTCTCCATGTTTCTTCTGTGATTTTGTGCCATTCCAATTTTTGGTTGGGGCGGTTGCTTCTTTATTTTAAGATGTAATGAACATATTCTTAATCCTGGGTGTGTAAGGGATCTGACCGGGCAGCTGAATCTGTGTTTGGTCACAGGGTTGATCCAGTTCATCTGGCTGACAGGCAGGTATCCTGTTCGCCCTCCACCTCCCCACACGCATCTCTCCTAAAACCCTGACATCATCCGCGATGACTGCCCCGCAGAGAATGGTGTCCAATTAGGCGTAGGGCTTTAATCTTTGCTCTCAAATGCTATAGAGAATTAAATGTAGATTAAGTGTAATGTATCTCTGCAAAGACTTGACTTCCAGCCACTGTGCTTGGTAAGATGCTCGTTAACAGCTTTGCTGGTTAGTACGGGATAAGGTTCTCCAACTTCAGTCCTTTTTATTTTATATCTTAGATCTTAAAAATATTCAAGATTAATCTTCAGAATGATATTCATTATCTTCCTTGTCATCATGACAGGAGTGGGAGTGCGTGGTATTTTTATCTCTTTGGCAAGAAGAGTCACTTGTGTTTGGAAGGCCCGTTGAAAGAGGTTTCCGGTTTGGTGTGCAGCGCTGCGGCCCCTGCTGCTGCCCTCCACCCCGCCCCCCCTTGCCAGGTCAGAGCTTCTTTAATCCCCACGCCCTCAGCATTGAACCCGGGCTCCTGACAGCAGGAGGTCAGAGCTGTGACTGCCCTACATAGGCTATATTCCACAATCTCCTACGTACCGAACTAAGACGCACATGGGAAACTTAGAATGAAACAAAAATAAAGGCAAGTTACGTGGAACAGAGTTTGCAGTAGGGGAGGGGCAAGGAGAGAGACCTCCGAGAGCTGAAGTAATAGGAAACGAATTTAAAAAGAGTACAATTAGGAACTGATTCTGAAGATATACTGGAAAAACTGTGAAAGACATGCATTGACAGCATTTGCAATGTCAAAGACCAGAAACAACGCTGCATCGGGAGAGACCTGGAGGAGTAATCCGTGGTTCATCTACAGAACGGAACACTAACCAATCTCTGCCAAGGGTGAGGACTGCCCTTGTATTCAGCTTTGGAATGATTTCCAGTAAATAATGCTGACCGAGAAGAGCAAG
Organism: Mormoops blainvillei; assembly: GCA_004026545.1. Classification (NCBI taxonomy): domain Eukaryota; kingdom Metazoa; phylum Chordata; class Mammalia; order Chiroptera; family Mormoopidae; genus Mormoops; species Mormoops blainvillei. The sequence goes on along the minus strand of PVJD01012813.1, from coordinate 10,959 downwards.
GTTCAGAAGAGTGTGTGTCACATGCTTTTATCTAAGAAAGGGCGTATGATACAAATGTATACATATTTGCTTATATTTCAAACTAAAAGCAACGGAAAGACAAACGGACAAGCAACAGTTGGTTAACTTTAGCGGGGGGGTGGGGGGGGGGGTGGTGGAAGACACAGGAATGAAAACTAGACCGCGCTGAATGTGTCTGTGTTGGTCATGGATCTCTGCATCACGGGTTATTCCCAAAACTCAGTGGCTTAAAATAACAATAAACTATTTATTTAAAATCTCAGGTGAGTTGTGAGGGCCAGGAATCCTGGAGCAGCTTCGCTGGGTGGTTCTGGCTCGAGGCGCTTCATGAGAGGTCCGGGCTTCAGCCATTAGAGGCCAGCTGGGTGAGAGCCCGCCTGCGCAGCGGTTTCCTCGCCGGGTTGTGAGTCGAAGCCTCAGTTCCTCACCACAGGGACCTCTGTCTCCACGGTGTTGCCCGAGCATCCTCATGACACAGCAGCTGGCTTTCTCCAGCACAAGTGATCCAAAAAGAGCAGAGGAAACTGTGATACTTTTTAAGACCTAGTCTTGGAGGTACACACTGCACTTGTATCTTATTTTATTCATTAGATGCAACATGCCGAGTCCAACCCACACGCAGGGAGAATTAGGCTCAACCTTCGGAAGGAGGTGTTAAAGCCTTTGTGGACAGATTTTAAATCACCGCAGTACCTAATTTTATACACTTGAGTTTGGAACCCCATCGATGTCTTCTAGAATTATAAAAGTAAATTGAATGTGATAGAAAAAGAAAAATACAATTTCCAAACATCGAGATTAAATGGAAAGAAATGAACCTAAACACATATCTAGTTGATTTAAACACAGAGATAGTAATCACCGGTACTTCAATTATTTTGTAACAGTAATTTGACTACAAATTCCTAAAAGACTATATTCAAATGATCAAAAGAGCTATGAAGAAATCTTAAACTGTTTTCAGTAGTTATAATACAGTATTATTATTTTGAAACTATCAAGTGTACATATCTCAGAGTATAGCAATTTTATTATATATACTATGTTAGGGTTATGTAATATATATTTGTATATGTTAAATGTACTATGTTAGTCTGACGCTATTAAGTAATATGTGTGTGAGTGTGTACGTGTATTAGGGTATATCAAATAAATAATTTGTTAATGTATTTAGGATCCAAATCTTTTTAAAAATATTTTTTTATTTTTTAATTAAAGATGATGTACAATATTACATTAGTTTTAGGTGTACAACCCAGTGATTAGACACTTATATAGCTTACAAAGTGATCACCCTGATAAATCCAGTACCCATCTGACACCATATAATATTAATTAATATTAATTAACAATTACAATATCAATGACTATACTTTCTATGCTGTGCTGTTCTGTAACTACCAATTTGTACTTTTTAATCCCTTCCCTTTTTCACCTATCCCCTCAAATCCCTCCCATCTGGTAACTGTCAATATGTCTTCTGTATCTATGGGTTTGTTTCTGTTTTGCCTGTTCATTTATTTTGTTTTTTAGATTTCACATATAAGTGAAATCATGTCATATTTTTCTTTCTCTGACTTATTTCACTCAGCATAATACCTTTTATGTCCACCCATGTCGTTGCAGATGGCAAGGTTTAATTTTTTTATGGCTGAGTCATATTCCATTGTATAAATGCACCACTTATTTTTTATCCACTCATCTATTCATGGGTACCTAGGTTGCTTCCATATCTTGGTTATTGTAAATAATGCTGCAATGAGCATATGGCTTTTTGATTTAGTATTTTGGGTTTCTTCAGCTAAATACCCAGAAGTGGAATTGCTTGGTTCTTCATTGTTTCTTGTTATACCCTTTGTTTTAAAGTTTATTTTGCCTGGTATAAGTCTTGTCACCCCAGCTTTTTTTTGGTTTCTATTTTCATGAAATACCTTCTTTCACCATTTGACTTTCAGTCTCTGTGTGTCCTTTGATCTGAAATAAGTCTTTTGTAGGCAGCATACGTAAGGGTCTTGTTTTGCTATCCATTCAGCCACTGTATGTCCTTTGATTGGACCATTTAATCTATTTGCGTTTAAAGTGGTTGCTGATAGAGAGAGCTTCCAGGCGTGAACCCAGGGAGGCTCCCAGAGACTGGCCTGGGGAGGGCGTGGAGCTCTGTGCCCTCTGCATCTCCTCCATTTGGCTGTTTCTGAGTTCTATCTTTAAAAAAAAAAAAAATCATAATTTAAGTTCCAGTCAAGGTGGAGGCATAGGTAAACGTGCTTTACCTCCTCGCACAGCTACAGAAAAAATTACAACCAGACCTCAAAACAAACAACACCCAGAACCGTCAGAAAATCGAGCTGTTTGGAAGTCCGACAACCAAGGATTTAAAGAAGCCACATTCATCCAGATGGGTAGGAGGGGTGGAGACCCAGTGTGGCGCAGAGAGGCAGAGGAACAGGCAGTCCCACGTTCACGTGTGGTGGATAAAAATCAGAAGGATACCTCAGGAGTGGAGGACCCCAGCCCAAGGCCAGACCACACAGCCCAGGGTTCCAGCACCAGGAAGATAAATCTGCATAACTTCTGGTTGTAAAAAACAGTAGGGGTTGGGGTGACAGAAGAAACTACTAGGTTTTCAAGAGACTCCTCTTAAAGGAACTGCACAGACTTAGAACTTACGCAGATCCACCCTCTCTGGGATTCAGCACCAGGGCAACAGCTGGAAGGGCACCAGTCACATACGGGGAGTAAATGAAATGACTGGAAATAGGGTGAGTGCTGGGCAAACCTCCAGAAGCCAGGCAGCAGCATTGTCCCCTCTCCGAGCCCTCCCCCCACCCCCACAGCCACAAAGCAGTAAAGCGGGTGACCCTGCTCTAGTGATTACTTAAGGCTCTGCCCCACACAATTTACAGGCAACTTTTCTATAATAGGCCATGCTCCTAAGAGAGGGAGTCAAAGTAGCTCTACCTAATATACAGAAACAGACACAGGGGCCAAATTGTGGAGACAAAGAAATATGATCAAATGACAGACCAGAACAAAACCCTAGAAAAAGAGCTAAACAAAACAGAGATAACCAATCTATCAGATGAAGAGTTCAAAACACTGGTGATCAGGATGCTCAGAGAACTCACTGAGTGTGGCAAAAGCATAAGGAAAGAAATGAAGGCTACAATAAGTGAAATAAAGAAAAATCCACATGGAACCAACAGTGAAGGGAAGGAAGCTGGGCTTCAAATTAACACTTTGGAACATAAGGAAGAAATAACCATTCAACCAGAACAGAATGAAGAAACAAAAATTCAAATAAGTGAGGAGAGTATGAGAAGACTGTGGGACATCTCCAAAAGTGCCAACACCTGAATCATAGAAGGGGCCAGAAGAGGAAGTGGAAGAGCAAGAAACTGAACACTTATTTGAAAAAATAATAAAAGAAAACTTCCCTAATTTGGTGAAGGAAATAGACATACAAGTCCAGGGAGCACAGAGAGTTCCAAACAAGTTGGACCCAAAGAGGACCACACAAAGACACATCATACTTAAAATGCCAAAAGTTAAAGATAAAGAGACAATCTTAAAAGCAGCAAGAGAAAAGCAGAGAGTTACCAAGAAAGGAGTTCACATGAGATTGTCAGATGATTTCTCAAAAGAAACTTTGCAGGCAAGAAGGGGCTGGCAAGAAGGGGCTGGCAAGAGGTATTCAGAGAATGAAAAGCAAGGACCTAGATTCCTCTATCCAGCAAAGCTATCATTTAGAATGGAAGGGCAGATGAAGTGCATCCCAGACAAGGTAAAGCTAAAGGAGGTCATCATCACCAAGTCATTATTACATGAAATGTTAAAGGGACTTATTTAAGAAAAAGATCAAAACTCTGAACATTAAAATGGCAACAAATTCACAACTATTAACAACTGAATCTAAAAAACAGACTAAACAAACAACCAGAACAAGAACAGAATAGTAGATATGGAGATCATTTGGAGGGTTATGAGCTGGGATGGGGAAGGGGGAGAACGGGGGAAAAGGTGCAGGGATTAAGAGGCATAATTGATAGGTACAAAATAGACAGGGGGAGGTTAAGAATAGTACAGGAAACGGAGAAACCAAAGAACTTATATGTGTGGCCCATAGATATGAACTAAGTGGTGGAATTGCTGGAGGGAATAAGGGTACTGGATGGAGGAGGGCAAAGAGGGAAAACTGGGATGACTGTAATAGCATAATCAATAAAATATATTTAAAAATAAAAAAAGTAGTTGTTGATAGATAAGTAGTTATTGCCATTTTATTATTCATATTTTTTCTTCTTAAAGAAGGCCAACATTTTTTTGTAACACTGGTTTAGTAGTGATGGACTTCTTTCTTGTCTGGGAAGCTTTTCATCTCTCCTTCAGTTTTACTTGATAGCTTTGCCGGATAGAATAATCTTACTTGTACGTCCTTGCTTTTCATCACTTTGACTATTTCATATCAATCCCTCTGGCCTGCAAAGTTTCTCTAGAGAAATCAACTGACAGTCTTATGGGAACTTTTCTCTTGTCACTTTTACATTTTCTCCTTGTCTTTATTTAATCTTTGGCATTTTAATTATGATGTGCTTTGGTGGGGGCCTCTTTGGGTTCATCTTATTTGGGACTCTGTGCTTTCTGGACTTGTGTGTCTAGTTCCTTCACCAAGTTAGAGAAGATGTCCATTATTATTTTTTCAAATAGGTTTTTAATTTTTTTCTCTCCCTCTTCTCCTTCCAACACCCCCATGATATAAATGTTAGTACATTTAAAATTATCCCAGAGGCTCCTTAGATAATCCTCATTTTTTTTTGGATCCTTTATTCTTTTTGCTATTCTGATTGGATGTTGTCTGCTTTCTTATCTCCCAAAATTGTTGATTTGATCCTCTTCTTCATCTATTCTACTACTGATTCTTTGTAATTTATTGTTCATTTCAGTTTTTGTAATCTTTATTTCTGACTGGTTCTCTTTTATGTTTTCTATCTCCATTTTTATGTTTCCCATCTCTTTGTTGAAGGTCTCACTAAGTTTCTTTACTTTTCCACTAAGTTCCTTGAGCATCCTTATAGCTAGTGTTTTGAACTCTGCATCTCGTAGATTGCTTGCCTCCATTTTGTTTAGTTCTTTCTCTGGAGTTTTGTCCTGTTCTTTCATTTGGGACATGTTTCTTTGTCTCCTCACTTTGGCTGCCTCCTTGTGTTTGTTTCTATGTATTAGGTAAAGGTGGTATATCTTTCCGCCTTGGTGGAGTGGCCTAATGTATTAAGCGTCCTATGGGGCCCAGTGGCAAAACCTCCTTGATCACTTGAGCTAGGCACTCCAGGTGCGCCCCTTGTACAGGCCGTGTGCACCTTCCTGTTGTAGTTGAGCCTTGATTGCTTTTGGTACATTAATGGGAGAAATTTACTCCCAGGCTGATCAGCTGCAAAGACTGGCCTCAATCACCATGGAGGATCTGCTATACAGGAGCTGTCACCGTGGATTAAGACACACTTCAGCAAGGCTCTGGTGCCCACTGAGTCTGCAGCTTGAGTGTGTCGCTCATGAAGGTGGTTGGGTGTTGCTTCCATGTAGTCTGAGGCTGTCTACCAAGTACGCTAGCTCTGTGGCCTCCCAGGAGGCACAGACCAAGGTCAGCTGCCACCTGTGTCCTGTCTGAGACCTCATGACATGAGCTACAGAGTGATCTGCAGACAGCTGCTACTTGTGCTGGGCTTGGAGGTGCCCAGGAGAGGCCAAGCTGTGATCCAAAGCCAGCTTCCACTAGTGCTGGGCCTGGAGCCACTTAATAAGACATACGGGGCAAGCCGGGGCCAGATGCTGCTTGTTTGAGAGATTATTTTGAAAATCTGAAGCAGGAGCCATGATGGGCCATTTGCATGGAAAAGCCACTGGGAACAGCTTGGGTGGGCTCACAAGTTGGATGGGGCATGGTTTCAGGGAGTCACCAGGGTGGGGCAACAGTGTGAACCAGGCTGATGGAGACTCAGGTCCATGGTTTGAGGGCTCAGAAAAGGAACAGTGGTTTCCATCAACACTTCTGTGTGGAAGAAAGCTGCCCCTCTAGCCCTTATCCTGATGACAGACAATTTAGTTCTTCCCTGTATTTCCCTGGAGCCTTTTGAGCCTCTGTCCCAGAGATGGAACTTAGAGAAAGTGAGTCCAAGTAAGTCCATGTGTGGGCCCTTTAAGGGGAATGCCTGGGACTCTAGAAGCCCCCGTCTCACTCAGTCCCAATACCCACTGGTTTTCAGAGCTAGAAGTTGTACGGACTTTTCTTCCAGTGCTGGAACCCTCGGCTGGTGGGCCTTGTGTGAGGCGAGGACAGCGGGATCCTCAGGGGTTCCTCCACAGCGGAGACAGCCCTTCCTGATTTCTAACTGCCTCACGTTGTTGTGGGCCCTCCCTCTCGTCATCTCCACCCCTTGTTCTTTATGTCTTTAGTTATAGGCGTTCTGTTCAGCTAGATTCCAGGTCGTTCTGAATGATGGCTGTTCCATAGTTTAGTTGTAATTTTGATGTAGTTGTGGCAGGATGCAGGTACCACATTTATCTATGTCACATTTCGACCGTGGATCCAAATCATTTTCTGAACCAAATGGAAAAATCTTATTATCTTAAATTCAATTTGAAAAATTAATAAGAACTTGCATATTTCCTTTAAGAAACAATGTTTCTTTTCTCTGTTTGTTACTGGACCGGGGCCTGGTCCTGAGCGGATCTGCCACGGGCCAGCCTGTAGCATGTGGCTCCTTGACTTCGTGTAGGAAAGATTTGACAACACGAGTCCAGGTGATTTTGAGAGTAGTTTTACTAAGCTTGGGACAGTGAAATAAAGGAAGGACTTAGGGTAGAAGAAATAACAGGAGAGAACCCAGGCGGTGCCCTGCTTTGGCTCCTAAAAATGTTATAGGAAAGGGAGTGAGCCAAAGTGGAGCTGCTTTTAGCTTTGGGGTGTCAGAGGAAAAGGGGGTCTCAGAGGTAGGATCGGGGGTGAGCCCAGGATGAGCTGCTGCTACCGGCTGCTCCCCTGGCTGCAAGACTCCTTGGGACCCTCAGAGTTTAGGAGGATGTAGAAAGTTCATGCCTGGGAAGGAGCACAGACGTGCTCTGGAGGGAGCCTACACTGAGTCTTTGTCCTGAGGGTTCTTATCTTTTTTCTGTGGGTGAGAATCCTAGGGGAGTGTTCAGCAAAATATTTATTAGCTTTCCAGGTGCATTTTTAATATGCTGATGCATCAAAATGAGCCTATGTGGGGGCCAGTTAGGAATTATTCTTTGGTCCGCTTTACTGTTTTACTTCTTTTATCTTCAGTCTGTCTGGCTCTAATCAGGTTTTTGTTATTTGTTCCCTTGACTTTATCTGTCCTTGGGTCAGCTGGCACAAATGGCATTACTTGGGTCTCTGTTCTCTCTTTCCCAGACCAGGGAGATTTAAGCTATGTGTTCTCCAGTCAGGGCGGAGAGGTATGAACCATTCACTCTCACGTGTCCTTGGTCACGGGAGATAAATTCTTGCAGTTCACTGCTGGCTGTAAGTTGCTCCAACTCCTTGGCCTTGTTTAATTTTCTTGTCTCAGTTTCCCCGTTCCACTTGTCTGGGAACTTCCCCAGCTCCTTACTCTCCTGTCACATGTTCACCAAAAGTGTCTCAAAGCCATGACTAAGCCCAAGATAATAAACATCTCAACATGCAGATAGTGTTCTCGAAATAGAATTTCCAACTAAAAGAAACCATGACTCTCCTGATAAATGCTGATTTTGAGGCTGGGACAGGAAACATAAAAGGGGATCCTGGAACATTCTGTTGTGCTGGAAGGCAAAGGACCTATCGCAGAGCATAGGGCTTGTGTGGGAAAGATCCAGGAGCCCAGCTGAGTGGCCTCCCGCTGGACAAAGACAGGTAATGTGAACATCACAGCAGTGATAATCACAATCATAATGACAGCTATGACACCACAGCAACTTGGTTAAAACCCGTTGGTTCATAAGGTTACTAATAAAGTAAGTAAATAAAACCCAGTGATCACTTTGGGAAGATGCTAAGGAAGAAAACTGAAGGGAAAAAAACATATTTATTCTACTTTTCCTATTTCGACAGCAACTCAGGAATTTCAGCTAAAAATTTCACCCAAGTAAATGCTACAACTAGATTACCGCCGCTTTGCACCTCTAACAATAAATGAATCCACTGTGGGACTAGAGCTTGAAGCCAGCAGGACGGGCTGTTGGGAAGAGAAGATGGTTGTCAATTGCAGGAGAGCAAGAACAAGCTGGAGTCTGGGAAGGTGGAATGAAACCTGGGACAGCGCTGCTGTCTCCGACATGATGGCACGGTGTCCTGCAGAAGGCCAGACTAACAGGCACACCAACACCAGCCCAGGGGGTGGAGAAGCTGACCGAGTATCGGGCAGCACAGCAGGTGCGGATGTGGCTGCAGTCTCCTAGCACGGAGGAGAGTGCGGACACACCACCTGTGTGAGCTGCAGAATGGTGCTGCCCACTCCGGCCCCCCATGCGCCCCAGCAACCTCCCTGCTGCCCCCTCTTAACCAGAGACATGTAGGACAAGGGAATGCTCAGAAATACAGCCCCTCCGAGCCACACTGACACATTACAAAACCACCACGCTCACTAGCGACTGCTGAAACTGTTAGGTTGAGAAGCGGTGGGAGTTTCATAATGTAATGGATTCAGCTGGTACAGCCTGAATTCACTGATGGAAGTTCACGTCTCAGAAACAGAAACTCCACTGTCATGTGCCTTCTACTGTAACGCCGGGGGGAGCGTGCAACCATATACCACAAAATATTCTTACCAAAAAAAAAAAAAAAAATCACACTGGAATCTGACCTAGTCCTCAGGATCGAATAACCAGGATACAGGAAATACAAGGGGGAAGGAAAGTATTAAGTAACAGCACAGGGATGCAGTCAACCACATCTAAAATGTGGTAGATTCCACAGAACTCTCATACTCAGCTTCTTCAGAGAAGAAATTGCAAAGAAAACAAAAGGGGTATAGATATCTCCTAGATAAAAGAGACCTGAGAGACATAACCCGAAATGATGGGTGAAATGAACCAAGTTAAAACGTAAATAAATAAATAAATAAATGTATGAATTGGATTAATTTTATTTCTGACCAGGTATTTGATGGTATTAAGGAATGACTTGGTGCTGTGTTTATTAATTTATTTTTAAAGAGTCCTTATCTTTTATCTGTCTGAGATTTCTTTCAAAATAATCAGTATGCAAGTGAGAGTATAAATGAAACAAGACGGTCCTTATGTCGCAATCATTACAGCTAGGTGACAGGGGCCTGGGAGTTCATTATGCTAGCCTCTCTGCTTTTCTATATGTTTAATTTTTTTTTCATAAAGAGAGAGGTTGTGCTGACTTGCGGATATGACCAGCAATTTCTTAGCAGAAACAGATTTGACAGTAAACGGACATATAGCCACTCTGGTTAGCATTTTCCTTGTGAATCCGGTAGGCATGAGCCAGAGAAGTGGAGAGGGAAGTTGTCAAATCCAGCTCCCAGGCCTGCAAAGCTAAACACCGGGAATGGGACTGGTGGTAAAAACTTGCTCAGCCACCCCGGGCCCATTTCAGGCCTGGAACACTGCCTAGTATTCAGTTAAGCGCTTAGAAAGTGTTATCGCTATTATTAGAAAAACATCGCCAAATTTTGGTGAAAGTATTTTAAATGCGAGAGAGCCTGCGTGTTTTCAGGGTACGTGCGGGGTTCCCTGCGAATCAGCGCGCCCCATGAAGGCAGAGACCTGGCCTCGCGAGACCGCGCCGCTCGCTTGGAGGAATGCCCACAGGGGCCCGGAGGGGCCTTCCAGGCTGCTGGATCCTGAAAGAGAGCACTGAGTTTGCCTGTTGTTCTTATCGCTCCTTCCCTTAAGGGCTTTTCTCCTTCTGTTCAGTCCCACTGTCTTTCCCCCTAGATCCCCAGTTAGGCAGTTCAAGTTCAGTTCCTGCCTCCCTGTTAGTCCACGGGCTGAGCTCCAGGGGCAGAAAGCACCCGTGCGGTACATCGAACGCCGGCCTCAGCACAACCTGTCCGATTAAGCCCCGCGTGGCCAGTGGACGAGAAGAGGAGGAAGTGGCTAGGTGGAAGGTTATATACAGTGATCATCAGGCAGCTTATCTGTCAGCCTTCTGTTGATATGATGAATACCTAACCTTACCTGAGTGTGGCAGGTAACCTTAGGTAATGTGACAAATTGCTGTCGTGTGTGATTTGGAAAATATCTCGTCTTGCACCTCCTACACTCGCCAGACAACAAGCCAACCTAGGAAAGTTGGTGAATTGCCGGTTGGTGAATTTAAGTCCAGGATTTTTGACACTCAAAGACAGGAGCGGGGAACCCAGCCTTGCAATTTATTAGGTGTACAGTCCTGGGCCTGTCTCCTGTCTTCTTTCCTGTCTGTGAAATAAGGATGGTCATAAAGATGTGAGGGGACAGTAAGCAAGTCTATGTTCTCTGTGTGTGTGCGTGGGAGCCATGTGTATCTAGAAGATGCTGATTAATCATCGCTGACTTGAATGAACAAAGGGTGGGCTTGGGTCTCATCAGTGGTTCCTGAGCTCTGGAGCGCATCAGGACCACGGGAGGGGCTCGCGAAAAACATGGAAATCTAGGACCACCATACTGTTTAGGTCAATAAGTCTGGAAAAAATGTTTATGGTGCTGGTATAGGGAGCCAGCCTTGCATCACATTTGAGGAGCCCAGTAGTAGCTGCAATGTGAGACAGGACCAGCAGATGGCAGTGTCACCGAACCCAGGCCTCCCCTTGGGAGCCGTTGAAAATGGGTCAGTTCTGGGTTCAACCCACAGAAACAGGTTTTCCCAGGCTGGAGGGAGCCGCTGCGGGTGGCCAGGCCACTCTGAGGAGGAGAGCAGAAGGAAGCCCTGGGAGCAGC